>CANNZV010000462.1:0-281080 GCA_947561585.1 Caprella mutica | reverse complement strand
CCATCATCCCACCCACCCCCCACCCCACACCCAGGTGGGGGGTTTTAGGTGGGGGAACCTCCGTCCATGCCAACGATACATGGGGGGGAGCTTGCGATATTCGTGTGTGTGTGGTGTGCGCTGACTCTCAGCTTTTTCCTTGGGAAAAACTAAGTAAATATATAAACAGTGCAACTAAAGTTAGAAATCTCATCTCCTCCTACAGTTTTGGGTCTAAAGCTTAGCCCTTTTGGAATATGAAAGAGCACTGGGGGCTCCACAGGGCCTCAGTTCTGTTTTTTTTTAAATTTCGGCTTTTGAATTTCGTGAAATTCAATTTTATTTTGTAGAGCTTATAGCTCCTCCCCTGGTGGAAGTAGAGAGTTGTGTATTGTTGTGTCGTGTAGACAATTTTGAGATGTATCCATTTCCAGGTATGAGAAATCTGTGTGTCGACCATAGTCGTAGCTACACGACCTCAAAGACAAAAGTGAGTGATTTTATAGGTGCTGGGGGAACCGCCATAGAAGGAGTTGGGGGAAGAAATGTGGTACGTGCTAACTGTTCTTAAATGTGGAAAATGTGCCCGCATCTTTTTGACCTGATGACTTTCCCTCCTAAACCCAACCATTTTGCCGTGAATGCCATTTCCGTGAGAAAAAATTTCAAAAAAATTTCAGGTCGGAAAAATTTTGGGGCTGAAATGCAAAAATTTAACATTTTCGGAATTGCGTAGCTCAGCTTGGTTTGGGTCTATGAAAATCATACTTGTATGGTCTTGTATGGAATTTCAGGATCTTTCACGTGATGTGGGTCCCGTTTTGATCAGAGGGTTCCAGGGTCCAACTCTGGGTCCACGAACGGAGGTCAACTTCAACCCCCATTTTGAGGGGGGTTAGGGGTCGAATTTCGAAAAAATTTACCATCACAATGAGTGCCATAAGTGTGGCATGGACCATGTCCGTACACCACTTTTTTAGACCAGTTCGACATGTAAAATCGACCAAAAAAAGCTGTAACGCCATTTTTGGCCAAAAAATGAACTTTGAAACGCTTGTTGAAGGAGGTTTCCTGGGTCCTAGGAACTTTTGACCTACACCATTCTCTAGAGAATCTCGGAGTCTTTCTGACGCATTATTTCAATTTCCATTTCGGAGGACCGTGAACTCTCACGAATTTTCAGAAAGATTCGTCAACTTTTTTTTCACCAAAAAACACCCCCCCCCCTGTATCATCGGGGGGTTAACACTTTTTTAATTTTGTGATAGATTTTTGTGTTAGGAAGGCTTGTGTTAGGAAGGCTCGTACGTTTCAAGTATTATCACTAGGGCTGGGACAATATGCTCTAAAAACTATAGATCCCGAAAATATCATAGACGAAACTAAATGAAATGATATCGAATACTATGTACCGCTGGTTTAGAACCATTCAATACTCTTTAGTTCTCTCCGTCTATAACATTTTAGGGATCTATAGTTTTTAGAGCATATTGTCCCAGCCCTAATTATCACCTCTTCCATCCGTGAGCTGCTTGTGTCCCTTTTCGTCACATTCATTGCTAAGAGACTGCATTCAAGAAGTAGGTTCTCTCTATTTTTGCCGAATAATAGTGATTGAATTCATATTTATAACCTTTAAACTCTAATATAATAATTTCGTAAAAAAACATTTAATTGAATCTGTTGAGGCTTGATTAAAATTAAATGTCCTAGTGCTGAACAAAATTACGCTACTGACAATAATAATTTCTAAACTTAACTAGGACTAGCTGTACCATATATTTTTACGACTAGTTATATAAATTTAAGATAGTTTGGTTGAATTAATTAACGATATAACTATAAGCAATTCATCAAAGTTACTATGAAATATTAAATTAAATTTGCGTGCCGCACGTTTCTATCACGCCAACATATAATCCATCCGATATCAAACTATACAATTGATATCGTCTCGCTAATTTATAATTTCGGTTATCTTTTCACTAAGCAGCAGGCTGCACGTTTCTATCACGCCAACACATAATTCCATCCGATATTATACTATACAATTGATATCGTCATGCTAATTTATAATTTTTGTTATCTTTTCACTGAGCTGTGTGCCGCACGTTTCTATCACGCCAACACATAATTCCATCCGATATTATACTATACAATTGATATCGTCACGCTAATTTATAATTTCGGTTATTTTTTCACTAAGCAGCGGGCTGCACGTTTCTATCACGCCAACACATAATTCCATCCGATATTATACTATACAATTGATATCGTCAGGCTAATTTATAATTTCGGTTATTTTTTCACCAAGCAGCGGGCTGCACGTTTCTATCACGCCAACACATAATTCCATCCGATATTATACTATACAATTGATATCGTCACACTAATTTATAATTTCTGTTATCTTTTCACTAAGCAGCGTGCCGCACGTTTCTATCACGCCAACACATAATTCCATCCGATATTATACTATACAATTGATATCGTCACGCTAATTTATAATTTCTGTTATCTTTTCACTAAGCAGCGTGCCGCACGTTTCTATCGTGCCAACACATAATTCCATACAATAGTAAATTATACAATTGATATCGTCACGCCAATTTATATTTTCTGTCATCATTGTGCTAATCAAGTTGCGTGACGCACGTTCCTTTCATGCATCACATAATTCCGTTCAAAATTATATTATAAAATTAATATATCGTCACGCTAATTTATATTTCAATTTCACTAACTATAGTGTACTTCCCATAAAAATAATGGGTTATCAATAGTAAAAGAAAAAAATAATATTAATTAAAAATATATATCTTTAAAGAATATATTTGATTCAAAATATTTGAATTAAAAATATTTGAGCCAAAAATATTTGAGACAAAAATATTTGAGTCAAAATATTTGAGTCAAAATATTTGAGTCAAAATATTTGAGTCAAAATATTTGAGTCAAAATATTTGAGTAAAAATATTTGAGTCAAAATATTTGAGTCAAAATATTTGAGTCAAAATATTTGAGTCAAAATATTTGAGTCAAAAATATTTGAGTCAAAAATATTTGAGTCAAAAATATTTGAGTCAAAAATATTTGAGTCAAAAATATTTGAGTCAAAAATATTTGAGTCAAAAATATTTGAGTCAAAAATATTTGAGTCAAAAATATTTGAGTCAAAAATATTTGAGTCAAAAATATTTGAGTCAAAAATATTTGAGTCAAAAATATTTGAGTCAAAAATATTTGAGCCAAAAATATTTGAGTCAAAAATATTTTGACCGTTGCGTGAGCGTGCACGCCAATTCTTTTTTTCCGCATTTTAGACAGTTGCGTGAGCGTGCACGCCAATAATTTCATTTTTTCCGCGTTTTAGACAGTTGCGTGAGCGTGCACGCCAAGAAATTCCATGAAATTCCACTTTTTCATGTTTTAGTCAACTTAGTTGCGTGGGCGTGCACGCAAATTCCATTTTCCGTGTTTTAGTCAATACTAAGTGACGTGAGCGTGCACGCTCACGTCACGCTCACGTTTTTTTTCCGCATTTTAGTTAGTGCCCTAAAATAGTCTCAAGAGATACACATGCATCAGGCATGAAGCATAAGGATGTTTCCAAGTGTAAAATCTTCAATAGGAAGCCAAATTTTTCCTTTAAAGTATCTTAAATGTGGCGACCTGGATCCATTTTCTCACTAAACTGGCGACTTTCCTGCCACACTTTAAAACATGGAACCCCGCCACTCCCACGGGGTTCCGCCAGAGGTCCACCGGGACCAAGTCTGTGGTGACGTGCGCACAGCCAAAGAGATGTTGTGTGTTATGTGGTGTTGTCCCACATAGTGGGCACATTGTGATCGTTCCTGATGTGTTTGAGAAGTTCCCTTCGGAGATTGCTTTCCTCCATAAGAAATACGATATTTTTGCGTATATTTTAGGCATCTTGAAAAAAGCGGATATTCCAGCCAATGTCAGCGACAAATACGCACTCTCTCTTCACAGGTGTTGCAAGGAAAGTCTTAAAAGTGGCATAAGGTATGCACAATGTCATCTTTTTCCCATTTTAATTAGCTGTTTACTTTAAAAAATTGAATGAAAAGTAACTGCAATATTAACTTAGGCGTGAACATTGGATGAACAATAATGATGAATAAAAATAGCACAATATATTTCTTACCTCAACAATTTCAGGTCAGTAATTGAAGCAGTGATCGAAAGTGATTGGGTAGTCTGTGCTTTTGACAGCTACTACTGCTCCAATGTCAGACTTTTCGACCATCCCTTCGAACCGTGCAAATCAATGATTCTTCTTATGCAAGAATATCCAAAACTTGCATGCAAACTACTGGATAAATTGATAATAGTGAATGAAGATGACGAATTTCATGATTTTCACCTCTTCGAGTATATATATTTCTTGAAACCAAGTAAGCTGTTAGCATAATTCTTAAACAGAAAAGTATTTTTAAAAGAAAATGCTCTGCTATTTTATTCATTATATCCAAAACAAACCAGCAACTATTGACTGATGAGAATTCGACAGAGAAAAATGGCAAAGGTCGCACTTTGTCCGATGAATCGGTGTTCGAGTCTGCTAATGTTCCTCTTGTACAGGCAGGCGAAGACATAAAAACTAAGAAGAGAGTCTATTCTTCTTCCAAAAAATCTACAGACTCTGGAAATTTCATTATTGGGAAAAGGTTGCTTGATAAGTCGAGCTACGATCAGTTCAATTATGACCTTAAAGGTATTATAGTTCTATTGTTACTAAAACTGATATTAAACATATTATCTAATAGAAGCAATTATCACAATAAGCATGAAAATACATATTTATCTTAGTTCATTCTACAAATACCACTGTTGCGATATATTGCCTTAGTCGTGTGTTTTTATATTAAAAGAAATTGATTCAATATATCTGTTTCAGTTATATTTATCCCGTTTTTATCCTATAGTACTCAGTCCTTTTGATGAAAATTTCAAGCTCAAAGATAACGCTGAAGAATTTCGAGAATGTTGGTGGGGGCAGGACCATCCCCTGATGGTTGCCGCGAAGAAAGACTATGGGAACATACTGGAACATCGCTTAACCAAGTTAGTATTTCATGTGAATTAAGATATTTACCACTATATATCGATATGTATAAATAGTAAGATATTTCTAAAATGGTTTAAAACACTACCGAGTGAAAATATCTTCATGAAAATTTTATATATTTGTTAATGTCTGCTCAATTACAGCTAGATGAAAAAGACGAATAAGTATATTTTTTGCTAAACTGAGTTCATAATAGAATAATATTAATTGACCAATAATTATAAATATGGAGAATAGAATAATGATAACGCTTCATTGTCAGATCTTGGCTAAAATTCAAAATGAGGAAGTACACGCAATATCTCCTGGGACTAAATGCTCTCTGTGATATTTTATTGGTGGTGATGACTTCCTTATTCTACGTATCCATGAGGTAATCGTGTGGTGTATTTAAAAAAATAAGAAATCTAGTCTGTTAATAATTTAGCAATTCATATTATTCATATTTTCAGAGTGGAACACTCGGCTGATGGATACTGCAAATCGACACTGTCCGAAATCTGTTATTTTTATGAGAATAATGTCAATGGATATTGTCTTGTTCATTTCCTAAATGGATCCACTGCGGACAGCGAAATGAAACCAAATGAGTCTTACATAGAGGACACAATATCTTGGAATGTGAATAAGAATGTAGCTTTGCAGAGTGTGGTGTTTTTGATGGCGATTTCCTACATTTCAGTGCTATATTTCTTCAGAAAACAGGTTAGTAAGATAAATTAATAACAGCAGAATGCACTGCACTATAATTCATTTATTGTTATGATATGGTTGGTTTTGTTTTCAGATTAGATTTGCCTTTGCTAACTATATCTCAACCACCTGCAAAATTCGTCTCATGGGTATATTCTTCATGGTCATCCCAATTTGTGGACCTGAGTGTCATGTATCGTGTGCGTTCTATCTGAATGCTCGTACGGTAAGAGATTATATTATAAGGTTGCAGCAGACACGATAACTGTTCATTGAAGATAGTAATTGCAATCAATCATTTAATATACTAAGAGGTATTTTCAAAATATTCATTTTACCAGTGACTTCTTTTACAGACAATCCAATGGAAGATAGGTAGCGTCACCATCCTAGTCTGCTGGTTGAATTTCGTCATGACTCTCAACAGAATTCCGCGCTTGCAAGCTTTTGTGCCATTTACAAGGAAAAATTTAACTCCTCTGCTAAAAGGAATATTCTACATTGTCATCAATATCTACGCCTTCTCCTTTATCTTCAGAGAGGTTCTCATTTATGATCCATCGTTTCAAGACCCATTCCATTCTTTCGTAAAGACCATCACATGGACAATGGGAGACTTATCTTACGACTCCACTTTTCTAGATAGGAAACCGCTTTACCCAATTCTTGCGAACATTTTGTTCGTTGTGTTCGTCACAGCTGTGGCTGGGTTCGTCATACACATTTTCGCCAGTAATTCGAATGCTATAGAAGATAATGTTATCAGCAGCAACAAAACCTTAAATTCTGATTCTTTGAAAGTGATAATCGAAACTCAATTCTATTTTGATGAGTTATTCCCTTCTTTGAGACGAAAGTTTGCCTATAGTAAAATAAAATCCCCATCATATTCTAGATTCATGTCCAAATTTTCAAATTCAAAATGATTTTTTTATATCATCAATTCATACTTCTTAAATTTAGTTTACTACTCAGCATTAATAATTTTATGGTGTTAATATTTTTTATATATATACATATTTATTATATGGTTCTAGGTAAATTGCTCGAAAACAATTGCTCGAATGAACAATTGCTCGAATGAACAATTGCTCGAAAGAACAATTGCTCGAAAGACAATTGCTCGAAAAACAATTGCTCGAATGAACAATTGCTCAAATTTTCAAATTGCTCGAATGAACAAAATTGCTCGAATTGTATAATTGCACAGTTTTCGATTTTATAAAAGTCGGTTATTCATGAAGTGGAGCTGCACCTAACAATCCTTGTTTCTTCTTAGTAATTGATCGTTAATCATTCTATAAATGATTTTAATTATTACTCATTCTGCATAACCTTTTTTTTAGACCGTTTGTATCATCTCGTATGTAACATGTGAATTGGAATCATGTGGTGAATCAGTATTGATCATGTTTTTTTTTTCATAAAACCCGAAAATGTTTGTAGATTTTATTAAAACTCTGCCATAACTTTGAGTTATTTCACCTATTGAGGTGAAATTGAGATTGGCTAGTACTAAATAAATTTTCGGGTTTTATGATAAAAAAAACATGAATAGTACTGATTCACCACATGATTTCAATTCACATGTTACATACGAGATGACACAAACGGTCTGAAAATTTTTTTTTTTGCAGAATGAGCAATAATTAAAACTAGCAAGACCCGTGGAAATTCCATGGGATGAGAATCAACAAGAATGTTCTGATATAACTGATTATAAAAAACTCCTATTTGGACAGAAAACATATGAAACGCAGTAAATGTTTTTAGTAACATGCTTCTGAAAATAATATCCTTTGTATTTAATTATCTTGGTCACATCACGTACTCGATTAGCACCAGCTTTATGGGGCGATATTGATCTAATGTAGTATGTTTAACCCGTTTTGTGACGGACAGATCAACTGATACGGCTTATTTTATTATAGTATATAGATTATTCCTTATAAATAATTTATTGGAGACAATAATTTGGTTTACACTAACTTTATGAGGTACTATTGATAGAGTGTCTGTTTAACGTATTTTGTGATAGACCGACTGACGGACATTATCAGTTTATCACCAGACAACAATTTTTCTAAATCAAGTTAGATTTTAGCTCAACAGTTCCTCTCCCCCCCCCACCTTCACTTCCTCCACCTATATTTCCCCCACCTTCACTTCCCTCACATACATTTCATCCACCTTCACTTCCTCCACCTACATTTCCCCCACCTATATCTACCCCACCGTCACTTCCTGCACCTACATTTTGCCCACCTTTATTTCCTCCACCTCTATTTCCCCCACCTTCACTTCCTACATCTACATTTCCCCCGCCTTCATTTCGTCCAAGTACACTTTCACCACTTCCACTTCCACCACCTATATTTCCTACAGTTACACTTCCACCTTAAAACATTTCCACCTTCTACTCTTCACCATATACACTTCCACCATCTCCACTTGCCACAAATCACTTCCCCATTTTTACTTCCCCCATCTACACTTTCCCCACCTACACTTTCCCCACCTACATCTCTCCCACCTTCACTTTCCCCACCTATACTACCTTCCCTTCCCCCACATCCACTTCCCCCCATTTCATTTCTCCCAATTTCAATTACCTCACGTTTTACAAAATATAATCAAATTGAAACACACAATGAAAATAAGAGGTTCAAAATATAAAAGTTAATAATACGAAGTTCAGTTTGTGGTATGCATACCGAATTTGCTTATATCTAATTACTGAAAGCGTAACGGACGTACTCACTAAGGAAGGAACAAACAGAATTATAATTTGATGGTATGCATACCGAATTTGCTTATATCTAATTACTGAAAGCGTAACGGACGTACTCACTAAGGAAGGAACAAACAGAATTATAATTTGATGGTATGCATACCGAATTTTCTCATATCTAATTACTGAAAGCGTAACGGACGTACTCACTAAGGAAGGAACAAGCAGAATTATAATATGATCATTTATAGAATGATTAATGATCAATTACAAAAAAGAAACAAGGATTGTTAGGTGCAGCTCCACTTCATGAATAACTGACTTTTATAAAATCGAAAACTGTGCAATTTCATAATTCGAGCAATTTTGTTAATTCGAGCAATTTGATAATTCGATCAATTGTTCATTCGAACAATTGTTCGTTCGAGCAATTGTTTTTCGAGCAATTGTTGTTTTGAGCAATTGTTCATTCGAGCAATTGTTTTCGAGCAAACCATTTAAAATATAATCGAATGTTTTGCATTTTAAACTTTAGTAACTTCCTTATATTGGTTCGATTTCAATTTGGTATAGTTTCAAAACAATACCAAGACTTAGGAATTCTATTTTTCAGGATTTGTTTCGCTTTATATACAGTATAATTGATTATGTTACGTATATTTCAGTTTGACTGGCATTGGTTGGATGACTAACTTTTGACGGGTTTAGAATGATTCCATAGTGTTAGGCAACATTTCCAAGGTTACTTTTGTAAATGATCGACGAATTCTGTTCGTCAGTCATTCTGTTCTTACAAGGTGTAATATAAAGTACCATTCCTTTGCCAAGTCATCCGTTTGGAGATTTTTAATTGAATAACTAACTATCTGACAGTTCTTGACTATAGTGAAGCGGTTAAGAAATTATTCAAATATTTGCATAATTTTTTTATCCTGTTTCTGGTAAGAACGAAAAAGCTGGCTAAGAGTCAGAACGGAGTAAATCGAGATAATTATCACCATTAACATTTGTTTCATTAAAAACTGGGCCGAAAATTTCCTCAACCCATATTGTCGCCCATTCGGCAGTTAGATGTGAATGAAATATTTTCTTTACTGTTCTCTGAGGTCTAACAGTGTACCAATAACTACAATAATTGTGAGTGTTTACTCCACCGTGAATATGGAAATATGTTCCATTAGAGAACATTGGGGGATGAATGAAATCTCGTGAATACAAAATCTTATCTAACATATCTTACGCAAATGCCGTTCTTTCTGCATAGTCGTTAGTGGTAAGTTTTTGGACAATTAACATAGCTATACATAATAAATATGTTATTGTTAAAATTCTAAAATTCTTTGAAATTGATATAAAACTAAATATTGAACCAAATATTAAGGAGGTTATTAAACTATAAAATGTTGAAAAATTACGATGATGCTATACCTAAATGTATTAATATTGTCATTTGAAACTTTGTACTCTCATTCAGCTGTCGAAGCAGCTCTCTTAATTTTTTTATTTTTTTTCATTATATACCTTACTTTAAATATTTTGTATAATTAAAATATCTAACAAACTGCATGTGGTGATACTTAATCATTGTATACTTTCATGATAAGCCAAATATTTATAGGTAAGGTCTCAGAATAGTATATCTCTTAATTAGTGTACTAATTGCTTTATATATTGATTGGTAGATACAAATAATTATTCATTAAAAGCATTTCTGAAAAGAGTGAGAGAGAGAAAAAAAAAACTCTTATTGGAAAATTGTTGACAGAAAAACAACCAGTCAAACAATAAAATGTTAAATTAATATCAATAATACAGCATAATATATAATATATATATGCTTTCCAACTATTCATTGTATTGCATTAAATCAGAATAAATAAATGCCTACACTCACTTTTGCTTCATTCTATAGCGCTAAAAATAAGTAGTTTATATTTAACATTTAAACTTTCGCTTCTTATCCCTCTTAAGAATTGTACATAATCAATAATAAGCATTTCTTTTTCCAATGTTATTTCCTTTTCATAACTTATCCATATATCACTCTGAAAATACATTGGATATTTGCAGAGTTTTGTGAATATTTGCATTCATTAATTGCATAAAAACTTCACTTGAGAAGTTAATAAAAACTTTGAAGGAGGTAAAAAATATATTTATGTCAAAATTATATAAAAAATTACCTATAACATAAATTCCAAACCATAATAATCATCTTAAATCAATAAAAATCATCAAAGAAACTGAATCTATAGTAACACAAGTGTGCAATCATTTAAATATTTGTAACTGAATCACATTTAGCGAATTTGTCAACAAATTAGGTTACAAATTCTTTCCACCAAATGCATAAACTGTTAAGTTAGTCATTGCAGTAAAATATTTTGACTTTTTAGTCAAGCAGTGCATAAGGTATCTTAAGGGAAGTATAGATTTAGGATTTTCCTAATTTTTGTCCATTCAATGCTGTAACTAACAATGACAATTTAAATGTAATTCTGTTGTTTCTAGACCATCGTGTATTAAACATGACCAAATATTGCATTAGTATTAAGATATGCTATTAGAATTAAAAAATATGAAACTGAATGCATCGTAGTCAAATTATAATCGTTATAATATGTGATTTAATTCTGTTTGTTTTCCTAAATCTACAAATTATCTATTAGTCGAAAAGTCCGTATCTCTTCATATCATCGAACATGCTTAGAAATCTCGGAGTTAGGTGTGGACTACGTAATGTAACTTCCATTGTTTTTTCTTGGAATTGCCTGAAAACATCGGCCATGTCCTTCCCCTCTGGAGCATCAAAAGTTGGAGCGTCTTCAGAATCCATGAGCACAATAGGAATGAGCGTCATTCCCATAAGCAAACCAAAAAAGTTTTTGCTTCTGAATTCACTTTCTAGCTCCGGTAATGTATATGGAACCGCTTTATTTGCAGACGCGAGGACACTGGTAATGGTTGAATAGTAATGAGCGAAGTATTCCTCCATGTGGTTGTTTCTCACTTCACCTGACAAGCTGCAAAACAACATGTAGTTCATATCGAGCGCTGGTGATCCAACACGAGTAATTTGGAAGTCCAACAGACAGCATTCATTTGGTTTTCCGTTTGAATCATACCTGAAATTATTGTTTTAAACATAATTAATTAGTGAATTTGAAATGTATGAATTTATATCAATGAAATGTAGGAAATGTATATATGTTAAATTAAGGATAGCTCACTTAAATAAGAAGTTGTTGTTCCAACAGTCACCATGACATAGGACTTTGAACTTATCTGTGCACTTCAATTGGTTCCAGTAAGTGTTTTCAATATCTCCCTTTTGATCTCTGAGATATTTAGCTACATGTTCATAGCCTTTATTTTGTTCGGCGATGTGAGCACTTCTTTCTAAATAATCTGCAAAAATAGTATTCAAATCCATCTGAGAAGCCTCTTCCATCAAAGCCATTCCTTCTTGTAGTTTAGGATATTTCTTGAGTAAGTCTACATCTTTGTTTTCATCCTTTTCCATCCAGATGATTGATGCAGCATGGAATCTTCCAAGTTCTTTCATTATCAAATAAGTGTGATGTTCATCCATACCTACATGGCGATCACACATTTTGAAACCATGAATTCTCATATCTTCTAGGTAAATAACTTGCATACCTTTTTTCGAAACCGACCAAAAGTACTTCGGAAGCCGCAACTCATGATTGCCTGTTTCTCTGAGTACTTCATTGAGCCTCCCAAGAATATTCCGATAGAAATCGATTTCTTTATCGAACAATACATTGCTCATACCATCCATTCCTTTTCCTCTGATTGGATTTATCTTGACAACAATTGTTGTATCTTTCGTTTCATCTTGCAAAGAGTATTTCACTTGGACACTAGAAACAATACAGGCATAATTGTCTCCTTTGTTAGTGAAATCTTTAATTTCGAAAGATATCAGTTGGCATTGGTCACCACAAGCCTTTTTCAAAGCCTGACTCACGTCGATTGGCTTTATGAGATCGTATGAAGTTAAACTCGGAGCGATAGCAAGTTCTTTCTCTGGAAAGGAGAGAAAGAGTCATAAGCTTTAAGTATCATAAAAAATGATCATAGTGTCCTAATATAAATCAAAAATATTGAGAAGAAAATATTTAGTTCATGAGCTTTGATTTTCATCACTTACTTTCATCAAACAATCCGTTGGCTTTCATCTCATCGAACATAGCAAGGAATCTTGATTTCAACGCAGGGCTCTTAAGAGTAATTTCCATCAACTTCTTTTGGAACTTATCAAACGCTACAGCCATATCATCATTCTTGTAATCGTCGAAAGATGGAGCTTCTTCTGGATCAACCAGTACTATTGGAATCAACACCATTCCCATCATCATACCGAAGAAGTTTTTGTCATAAAACTCAGCAGTCAAACCTGACAATGTGAATGGAACGCATTGGCCTGCTTCAGAGAAGATGCTAGCAAACGAAGAATAGTAATGCGATAGGAAACTGTCTAAATACTTCGAACGAATCTCCCCTGCCATACTGCAGTACAACATGTAATTGAGATCTAATGCTGGTGAACCAACTCTTGTAACCTGTAAGTCTACCAGGCAACATTCATGTGGAATTCCTTCATCATCATACCTGAAACAATCGATAGGAAATTATTTTTACAATCATTCAAATCAAGACAATTTCTAAATTATTAATGCTTACTTGAACAGAAAGTTGTTGTTCCAACAATCTCCGTGGCAAATTACTTTAAAGCACTCTGTAACTTCAAGTTGTTTTTGCATTTCTTCATCCATTGAGGCCGTTTTTGAGCGAATGTGATCTGACGCAAACCCGTACCCTTCAAGCGAATCGATAATCTTGCAGGTTTGGTCCACCGAATTCTGCATCATGTTATTCTCACCCTGCATGATTTCAAAAGCTTCTCTCAACGCTGGATCTTTTTCGGGATTGGTACCATTCAATGATCCTCTTCGTAGATACAAAGCGGATGCTGCATGGAGCCTACCCAATTCGTTCATTATCAAGTTAGTATGTTTGTAGTCTAGACCTTTCATTCTGTCGCTCATCTTGAAGCCTGATGTTCTCATATCTTCCATATATATCACTTCGTTTCCCACAGTAAGATATACTTTGGGTACCTTCAATTCTGCAAGGTTTAGTCTCTTCAACTCTAAGTTGATTTCAGGTAAAATCTCGTTGTAGAACTTGATTTCTTTATCAATCAAGGTTTTTACCATTGCCCCGAAACCTTCAGCTCCTCTACATGGATCGAGTTTCACAACAAAGGATGTTTTCTCTTCTTTACCATTTAAAGCGTATTGAACAATTACGCTGGTTACAACGGAGGCATAATTGTCACCCTTTGTAGTGAAATCTTTGATTTCAAATGACTTGAACACCGCATCATCTCCTTTCACCTTGTGTAAAACCAATTCGACATCGGAAGCCTTGATGTAATTCCTTGGTTCAACTGCATTCTCTCCTTTGGAATCCACTGAAACATACAATTCATCATTATTGACACACTTTAATTATAAATTGAACTAAGAATCATCGCATGCTTATTAAATTTAGGATCAAGCAGTGACTGATTCCTCTTCAAAGCGTCGAGTAACATGGATACATATCAAATGAGTTTAACGATAATTTTCTCAGAGTCAAAAACGCTGTTCAAAAACGCTCGTGTGACACTGCCATTAGATAATATTTTGAAATCCTTCGAATGGAATGAATTCCATTCGACTTTTCTCCATACCCTAATTAAGAAAGCTAAAATTTGACAAACTTTTCTCAATTTTAATTTTCTAGCATTCCCATATCCACATGAGTGATTTATTATCTATATATGCATTATGTTAGATTGTTATTGCTTATAAACAATAAACAAGATAAGACACCAACTTATTCAGAGCATTAGATAACAACTGTAGGTACCTATTATCAGTAGATAAGAAAGTATCGTAATTAATATTTAGGTAAACAACTAATCATAATGACTTGAACGAAATCTCATTATGCTGATTACACATTGAGCCATTATTATAACTAATACATTATTTAATTACTTTTAATGTGAAGGAATTCACGCAATGCATGAATTCTATTCGTAAATATCAAGATTGATATTTTATCTATAATTGAATCCACCAAATTATTGTATATCTAAAGGGAATAGTAACATTATACTTCATTTCTCCTATGATAATTTATTAAAGAAATACACCACGGACAATAAATCAAAAGTTTGATGATTTGAAGGGTTTTCAATAATTATAATTAAAGAGATTTCTTATTTGCTTAAGCAAAGTACATATTTACATTTAGTGAAGTAATTATCATACACATAGATTTCAATCATTCTTTCATAATTGAGTAATCAACTGGTTGTGTAACCTTAGTCTATACTAGATTATTTATTTTTTAAAAAGAGAAACTTATATATGAAACATATCACCATTTGAAGTAGGTTTGATATTTACTTTTACCATCACTTCAGCAGTACATTCTTCACTGTAACTCCTAACAACTACCACAAACAACTAAATTGTATAGTGAGAGGATGCGAATAATAGTGCCGTAACTAGGAACGAGGTCAGCCATTGTACAGCGCTATCATATCAATTCTATAACTACACACATAACTCTTATTGGTCTTATCGGGAGACAATGCGGTATATTTCACATGAAATAATGAACAGTTCAGTTTTTTCCCAACTATTGCTGAAATTTTAGTACATTTAGAGTTAGCTACTATATAAATATTAAAATTTTAGTAATTTATAAAAAACTTTGATATCAATTTTATATATTAACTTTATCCAAATTAAATTGAATTTCTATATTCAACAATCGAACAGAATGTTTATTAGGTTTTATAATAGAATTTTAATTCAATTTCTTCAATTAATCCAAAAAGTTATTTTAAAGCATATCTAAATATTAATTGTTTTCAGCTATAAAACTTTCATTTTAACTGAAATTGAATCATATTTAATGAATAATTTAACAATAGAAAATTCCGACAATTTCTTCTCAAATTACCCAAATTCAAGTAACTTTAGAAGTTGAGAGAAAATCGGAGTGAATACTACAAAAAATGAGGATAGAATGATTTAATCTTCTATATTTCGCCATACATTTTCTCTGGCAAATGAATATACTAATATATACATATAGTCAATGTCTAACGCGGTAGAAGTGAAATGAGTATAATAAGTATAAAGTTCAGTGAGGCATGACTTGCAAAAAACATATCTGTACAGAATTTATCAGTGAGAAATTAATGATTTGAAGCTATTACTAAAGTTCTGATTGTTGCCATGACGAAATACAGAAATAAAAACTTTTCTTAATTTGAGTAAAATTTTATTTAGTTGAAATAATCTGCTAATGAATTTTATATATTTGTACGGATTGACTTTAATATGAATATGACATGGTAATGAAGTTAAATAAACTTATATAAACTCAAATGACAGGGCTCTATAGTTTACCATTTCATACAGTAATTATAAATACATAATGTCTAAAAAAAAGCTCTTATTTATATAGGTTACATAACAACTTACTGTCTCCTTTGTACGATGTGTGTTACCGATCACTCTGACGACTGCACTGAGTTGTGACTGAGGTACTGGTACTCTACTTAGTACCTATACCTGCTGTACTACCTTCAACAGATTAGATAACAAGAATCCCTTCATATCTCAGCATGATAATTGATAGACAGGCATCTTGTTAGTTAAAGAGTTTCTAGCTTCTCCTTACACATCTATACAAGATAGGCCATAAGAAACATAACTTTTAAACAATTATATAAATGTTATGAAGATTTTAACTGATAAATCAGTTGTGTAGATTTTATATTTTTGGGCTGTTTTCTGGTTAAACATTAAGGATAAATTTTAGGGAGATTTATTTAAAGTGAATTTAGAAACATGTTTGACATCAAACAATTATAAAGAGTAAAATCAAATGAACTCTGGTGATGATTATAGTTGGCTATTGATGCATTAAGTTAGCTTACATTTTTTAGTGTTCTGTTGAAGTTCCGAATTGAATTTTTATGGATGGTTTGTGTTCCTTGATAAGTATAGTGCTTCTAGTATGGGCAGTTCTATTATATTACTGCTAAAATTCACTTTAAATAGCCTTTTGCAAAATCTTCCTGAAATTTAACCTCAAATGTCAAAATTAGCGATCAGAACCATAGTTACTCAATATTTACGTTAATCTCTCAACCCCTATCTTCATATCTCTATTTAATTGATATCTCTAACTTAATTTAGGAAATGGTATCACCCAGAGTCTAAAGGGCCGTACACATGCAGGGTTTTTTAAGTCTTTCCATCAGACTTTTTGCTAAGCTCCTCCTACTTTTTCCACGAGACTGAAATTTTCCACCAAAAGTCCGAGACTTTTCAACAACCTACATGTTCTATTATTTTCCCCCAATCTAACTGTGCAATTCGTATAGCTACTGTCAGTTCATTACATATTGTAGAGTAACTGGATAGGTGTTCATTTTTAGACAAATCTTTGTGCCATTCTCTTTTCTTTACCTTTCAGTTTCATATATTAACCCTATTATTTTTTATCTCTATAAATAACTGCTACTAAAATGGATGATAATGTTTTTTTAAACATTTTTAGGTAGTAGGTATATAATATATTCTAGCATAACATAGTTTTATATATTTTTAGTATAATGTAGGTATAGTATTACTATCTTTATTTTCTTTAATTTAAGGCAATGCATTATGTATATTAATATATCTTTACTTACATTATATAATAAATTAAATTTTTTGAGTTTGGTTAGCCAATAAATCAACTAATGGGAAAGTATATAACCAATTAACTTGCTCTAAATAAGTTATCTAATTTATTGTACCTGGCTAACTATAAGGTAATAGTAAATAACTAACCTAGGTAATTAGTAAATAACAAATCGATGTGATAGTAACTATAACTAACATAGGTGGTTGATAGTTACCAACTACCTAGGTTAGTTACCTAGTTTAAAAAACTAAACTAACCTTCTATTACCAATCGATGAAAAGTAGTTAATTACACACATGTAAATGTACGAATTCAGCATATATACGTGTGGACGCGATTGACTTTAAATCAAAAGTCTGGTGGAAAAGCAGAAAAAAAAGTCTGATAGAAAGACTTAAAAAACCCTAAGTGTGTACGGCCCTTTAGAGAATGGGTGTAGGTCATTAGCCCCCCCCCCCCGGTCAAGAGCCCCCCTGCTCATGAGCCCCCCTTAGTCATAAACCCCCCGGTCACGAGCCCCCCTGTTTTTAAATCCTTACTTACCTATATATTATTTAATCCTTATTGACACTTTTCTAGTTCATTACTGATTAGACATAAAATATATGAATATCGGGGAGCGTGCCGCCCCCCGAACCCTCCTGCCAGGTCATTAAACAATCATGAAGTGTGCAATACAACAAACTAGCGGATACAACAAACTACATTAGCAACTCTCAGTTATTTCTATCTGAGTTGTTCTTCATTTGTTTAACTAGGTAAATATGGATTAAATAAACAGGGAGGGGGGGGGGCTCGTGACTGGGGGGGCTTCTGACCTAGGGGGGCTCATGACCAGGGGGGCTCGTGACCGGGGGGGCTCATGACCGGGGGGGGGGGGGGGCTCTTGACCGTACCCCTTAGAGAATACAGAGACTCCTCTTTAACTTTCACTATTTTTATTAATAAATGTACCTTTTCCCCCTCTATTTTTACCTTAAAATGTTGTATGTCTTACGATGAAATATTGTGAAAAAGTAATCAAAAAGTATAATATAAAATGGTTGTCAATAACTGTTTTTAACTTCTAAAGAAGACCGAATACGAAAATTTTTCAGAACTTCAGAAAAACTGTGCAAAAAAGTAAAAACTACCGTCCAAACAACTTCATCTATCATTTAAGGATATCTGTATAAATGAAAACTTGCTGCCTAGATATACAAATAACTATATGTTTATTTTAATAAATCTGAAATGACATTGTTTCTCAAGGGTGTCCAATATATAATTATCTATTTCCTGTTCGTACCCCTTGAACCAATCTCTCCGAAATACCGTTAAATACCATCTTTAAGACAATCTTCTTTTCTATACTCATACGTCTGTTATTCTATGTATAGGACTAGTTATTAATTGGGAAGATATTTAAGTCTGTAAACTATGGTTTTCTAGGATGTTCTGCTCTAGATTTCCAAAAAAGGATAAATTTATTATGAAGTTATAATTTGCATATAATCTCATTGAAATCTGAAAGCCTAGTGTCAGTTCACAAACACCAGAAGTGATTCATAACATAAAGACAAATGATGGAGAGATCTAGTAAATTGATGAGTTATAAATTTTTTAACCTTAATTAGTGTAGATTGAACTATGAAACAATAAAAAAGATTCGATAAAATATCTTTTAACACTATCGTTCAGCAATCAGGGTTTCTTACTCAGTCTAATTGATTAAATGTGATAACATTAACAATAACGGGTTAAATGACCTAACCTAACAAAGACAAAAACACAGGCACTTCCTACAGACCAATCTCACTACTCTCACCATTAGCCAAAACAATAGAAAAAATCCTACTCAACAGGTACATAACACCTAACATCACTACACAAACACATCAACATGGCTTCAAAACCAAACACTCCACAACAACAGCACTACACATCATAAACAACATCATCACACAAGGTTTCAACAAGAAACAACCACCAGACAGAAACGTGTCAGTGGCATTGGACATGTCCAAGGCCTTTGACACGGTCAACATACACAAACTAATTCACAAAATCCACAACACTAACATCCCACACACAGTCATCAAATTCATAGCCAATTACATAAAAGGACGCAACAACTACACACAATTCAACCGAACAAACTCCAGACACAGACACATGAAAACAGGAGTACCACAAGGAGGCGTCCTATCACCAACACTCTTCAACATATACACATCTGACATACCCACACCACCACCCACAGTACAACTCATCACATACGCAGACGACATCACCATTCTCTCATCACACAAGAACCACAGGCACAAATACAACCATACCTAGAATAGATACACACCTGGACAAAACAAAACCAACTAACACTCAACGCCTCCAAAACACAAACAACACTTTTCACTCCTGATCCAGCAGAATACAGCACAACACTCACACTCAAAATACAAGACACAGACCTACCCACAACACGCAACCCCAAAATACTTGGAGTCATCTTTGACCCCAAGCTCAAATACTCACAACACATAAAACACACAACACAAAAAGCCAAACAAACACTTAAGGTCATCAAAGCTCTCACATCTACACACTGGGGCAAAACAAAAGAAACACTTCTAAATGCATACAAAACAATTACACGCCCCGTCCTAGAGTACAGTAACACAGTTTGGTCACCCATCACATCAGACACAAACATCAACACACTACAGATCGTACAAAACACAGCACTTAGGATAGCCACAGGTTGCACACGAGACACAAACATACAACATCTCGACGAAACACAAACCCTCCCTCTCAAACAACACCTACAACTACACGCATCACAATACAGACAAAAGACACAACACCCTGACCACCCACTGCACTACCTCACACATCAGAACACCTCACAAAGACACAAAAAAACAGACCATCCATGACAACAACAACAACTACACAATCAATCTAGACACACCACCAGACACCACATCAACAGACACCATCAAACAAAACATGAAAACAATACACACACAAACAGTTCAAACATACCTAAACAACAAACAAATCAACAAAATTCTGAACGCCACACCACCAGACATCAACACTAACGAACAAACACTACCCAAACACACACGCAGACAACTCGCACAACTAAGGACAAACAAATCACCACTTCTCTACAGCTACTTACACAAGATACCACCCGACACACACCCAACACCACACTGTCCACTTTGTAACACCAACACGCACGACACTAAACATCTCTTCAACTGTACTGCAGTCCCTACCACCCTTACTCCGGAAAACCTCTGGACTGACCCAGCTGGAGTTGCCCCCCTTATAGACAGGTGGGTAGCTCTACTGGGAACGTAAGGGGGGGGGGGGGTGGGGGGAGTGGAGTACATGAGAGGAACACACACAAATTTCACCAACACGCATAACATTTAACACGCACTACACACACATACAGCCGACCCAGTGCACATGTTCACCACCTGGTCCTGGCTGAAACTCAACATCTCCGGCTGGGGGGGAGTGGGGTTTCTCGCCTGTGGGTCTGGGGGAACCCTGGCGGGCAGCCGCGCCGTCTCTCGATGTGAGGGCTCCAATACTGTGTCAGTGGTGGAGCGGGGTCGACAACAACAACAACGGGTTAAATGACCTTAATTATTGGTCAACATTTGTGTGCTTCTGAAAATATGCTATTCGTTTATTTCTTTAACATTTCTGACAACATTTTTTTATTTTCTGACTGACGCTTAGTTTTAATTGATGTTAAGTATCAATCACTTCACTGTTAACTTTTCCCTACATTGAAGGGAAGGAAAAATGAATATCTATTAAATTTATTGAAAAAATTACAAAATGGTGACTAAGTACTAAAATAATGAAACATACACATACAAATTATTAAAATATGAGCATGGAAAGATATCGCAGTAATATATAAGGCACTCCACTCTTAGGAGAATCTACTACAAATATTATTATAGGTTTGCATATATTTTCTGAATGTATTTACTATGCTCAAAGTTGAACCAATTGGTCATCTCCTGCTTAGTAAAATTAATCGATTTGAAAAAATAAAGATTTATTGATATATGATACTTATACCTACTTATTAATTTTGCTTGAAAATTAATAATTTAAGTTTTGCCTGAGTAAGTTTTGATGGAGAAAGATGAACTATCTACTGGCGACTGTGCTGAGTATCTGACAATCCAACATATTTTGATAAGAGTACCCGGGTACAGAAAGGCATAATCCCAATCACCTTGCATTCATTACCTGATAACTATCAATATCACACAAATTTAGTTTGATACAATTACATCACAAAATATTTGAAAATGTCGCTATGACATTTTACGCATTAATTGAATCTCAGGTTTATTCTCTATATTACATTTAGTAACAGTGTTGAAGTTATCTGGAATATATTGCGAAACAAGATGAATAAATGGATCAGATATTTTATAATTGAATGATATTTTAATTTTTTCTATGTTCGAATGAGAACCTAATCTTTTGAAGAAAGCTTCATAATCATCTAAAGTATGAAACTTTCCAAACTGTACTCTAGCTACGACCAAATTTGGACAGAAAATGAACGCTTGAAGTATAGTAGCAATGGAACAATCAATGGGGAAAGTGATCTCTTGCAGACTTTCAGTGAAAAGGATGCATTTTTGTTCAGCTGACAAGGAAAACAGATTTTCTATCGCTTTGGGCAATACAAAAAAGGAGGACAGTTCAAGCTGTGGCATATTTAATATTAGATCACTTCTGCTAAAATCCCCATCACACTGAATCGACTGGGTTAATCTTAACGATTTCAGTTTTGGACAACTGTTGATGGTTTCCACCAAGCTTGGTGTCAGGGTTGTGTGATGGAGTGTCAACTTTATAAGAGTTTCACTGGATCTCTGAATGAGTTTTTCTTCCAAGTTTGAGCTACCTTTTAAATTAAGCTCTTTGAAAGTGAGAGGACAAGCTTCTATGAATTTCTCGAAACAATCAACCGGATGCATCATTAGATAGGTTTCATTGACACTCATACTGTGCGGCAGGCACATTGGGTTGTAAATCAATGTTTTCAGTTTTTTGCATGAATTGAAGATATCAACTAATATCTCCTGAATGTACAACTGAAGCTCTATTTCTTGGCTTCCGAAGTGGAAGATTTTTAGGTATTCTAAGTTTGGAGATTGCGTGGCTATTTCTCTAAGAAAATGAAACTCATTTTTTGCTATTCGAAGAAGATCATAACTTCTGTTCGAAACTGGTGGCCGTCGAGGAATCTGTTGGAAAGAAAAGATTGGTAAACCAGTACTTTGAGAATTTAATATCTAGTTTATAGCAAGTGCGGTTAAGTTTAAAGACTTTCAAAATATATTCAGATAAGTACAACCTATCTTTATGAAAAATGAAGATATTTAAAAAATCTACAAGGGTTTCGATCGTAACTCAAATCGCAAATACTTCTTACTGAGTTGCTAGTAAGTTTATTTACAACTTACTCCGAAAACATGACAATTGTCTAAGTAAAATAAAATATTCTTATTCTATTAATTATAAATTAATTAATTTTTGAATAAGTATTCTTATTCAAAAGTTATAAAAAAGGTTGTACTCATTATCTTCACCAAAAGCGGAAGGTTATATTTTAGACAGCATTTATTTATTTATCATCTTGTTATTCGCATAACTCCAAAAAGTATTCAACCAAATTGTCTGAAATTTAGTGGGGCGATTAAGGTCAATGTCAAGGAACCCGCAGGTAGAATTTTAGGAGCGAGATCCGTTCAAAGATCAAGGTCAATGTCATTTATAGCTCAAAAAGTATACAACCATATTGTATGAAACTTCGTGGGACGATTGGTCAATATACAGGAATCATTTTGTTAAATTATGAGAGCGATTTGGTCAAAGGTCAAAGTCATTTATAACCTAATAATTCAAAAGATTTTAACCAAATAAACTAAAATCTGGTGGCACGATTGGACTATGTCCAGGAACCACCTGGTAGAATTTTGGGAGAGATCCGGTCGAAGGTCAATTTCATTTATAACTCAAAAACTCAAAAAGTATTCAACCAAATTACATGAAACTTGATGTAACTATTGGTCATCCAGTTGGTTGAATTATCCAGTTTGTTGAAGGACACTTGGCCGAAAGACATTTGTCCGAAGGATATTTGGCCGAGCGGACGTTTAGCAGAGCGGACATTTGGCCGAAATATCTTTATTTTGAAAAAGGGATAGTAATCTTATTTACCGTAATTTATATTATCAATAAGTACCGGGTTTAATCACTTGCAAAACTTATAGTTCTTTTTAATTAAGATTCGAATGTGTTGCCCTGATAGTAAGTAATGATCATTATATACTGCAGAACACACTTGGTGAGTTTCGAGTTATCAGACTGTTACACAATCTCGATCAAATAAGAAAAATATTTAATTTGAAATTAAAATACTACTTGAAACAAGAATTTTTTTCTTGTATAATCGATAATGTGGAACAGTACGATAACTCGTAACTCACACTGCCTTTCCCTCACCTTCACAGCTAGTTTCCTCCTCCATAACGTGCCAGAGCAGAGGTCGTTGAACCTCCAGCAGACATGTAACAGGTACATCTGATCATGCGGGTCACTGATCTCTCCCAAAATATGAAAAAGGACATTATCACTGAGCTGAAGCAGCGGAAAAAACTGAAAAAGAAAATATTAATTAGATCATTGGAAAGAAATGAGGTTAGTCATTTTCTGAGATGAAATTACTCATTTAATAAAGTGAAAGATACCTTCCAGTCCCTTGTTTTTGATTTCTTATTAACGTCGGTATATGATCAGCAAATTGTTCGAAGCTGACGTTAAACCCCAAATAAATAAATTATGTTACTTTCAATTAAATTAGTTAATAAGAGTCACTAATTTCCTTTTTAGAGTCTATCTGTGTATTAGATTGAACTGTGCTCAGGAAATTTTAATATTTAGATTTGGAAGCCCTAGAAGCGAAAGCTTATTGGGCCTAAAGTTCCCTTTATATTTTGTGAATGTTGTGAAGAGCAATTATCTCCCGAATCTTTGCTCTAATTGTAAGGGATTTTAGTTTGATAAATAATAAAAAAATAAAATATATTGTTCAATAGATACAATTGATAAAAAGAGTTTTAAAGCCAATAGTATGTCATTGACTTCAATTGCAGACTAATTGAAGGTTTAAAACTTAACTTATTGATAATGATATTAATTAACTTTAAGAAGTATAGATAATTAAGTAGATTGGTAATTATTGAGATTTCTAATCATATTTAACCATAGACATTATAAACCAGTTCGTGGTTTAGGACTATAAGATTTCAGAGTCGTGCACTTACTGGGGATTTTTTTTTATTCCATTAAAAGTCTTTTATATTTCAAATGTTTTAGAAATTAATGTTAATAATACAATTGTACAATCACTTTTCAAATATTGAATAAAGTTTACAAAGATTGAAATATATTAATTGAAAATAATGCAGTTTGAATTTAACATTAAACACACGTATTGCCTCTCTTGTTACGGTGATATTTTTTCATCCCTAGGAAATAATCAATATTACAATTAAAGTAAATATTCATAAGTAACTCGATATAAAAGTAAGGCTATATGCTGATTATTTGAATTGTAACTGATTTTATAGAAACTATTTGAAAATGTTGTTACTTAATTAAGTGTTTAAAATTTATAAATTTCTTTTCCTTGAGTGTATTATTAGAAAATAATGCACTCAATAATTAATATTAGTTCCAATTACTTTAGTTCATTTCTGAATTCTTTCGCGTCGTGTTAAGGCCCGTTTAACGCTACGATAAATTGAAGCGATTTATTGAACACAAAAATCGTAGCAGTTTATCAGATGATTGAGACAGTGTTTACAGGCAACGATTTTTATTCTAATTTTTCAGTCTTCACTAGCCGTCATGGAAGAAACATTCTGATGGTCTTCATTCATGTGTTATATAATGAGCTAGATTGTGACGATTTCTTGGAAGTCTGTTTACATGTTCCAATTTGTCATTACGTTTCGTATAAATTTGAGCCAGCTACATTGCAACGATCTCTTTAATACGATAAATCGCTTCAAAACTGAATACTAACGACCGAAAAAAATGAACTATTTCTTAATGCGGTGACGACGACAATTCATATGGCTGAATTATCAGTAAAAATAATGTTTTCATTCAAAATATTGCTTTTTAATGCCTTTTTTAAAAATCCAGTATTGAGATAATTAAAAATTTGCCTTTATTTTTTAATATTATATTTATTTTCTAGAACATCTCTTCAGAGAGCTACTGAAAATATATAAGAATGTCCTAATTCTATGAAAGTCTGAAATATTCTTTAATAAGTATAAAAGTAGTGGCCGAAAACCCAATGGTTGGTACTAGACAGAATGAACATGAAAATTGATTACTTTTTCTTTTTAATGATAACCCGTGAAAATTAACACTTTTATCTTTTGAAATTAAACAAGAGATCCATTGTAACTTCTCCATAAATGAGATTATCTCTACTGTTAATTTACTTTTTTTACAGATATTATAATGTTATTATAATAATGTATAAAATGCTATTAATAATATAATAAAATGGTCAAAGAGCGCATACCTGCTTGACATCTTTCTTCTCAGTGACATTACTCTGACACTCTCCCACAGCTTTGGTTTCCTCCTGTAAAACAGTCACCATATCATTACATGTGTAAAGCTGTTACTCATTGCAATAATGTGTGTATAACACGACAACTAAAGTAAAGTGTCCTGAACATATTCACTAAATACGAATTAGTAATTAATAAATTCATTAGTATATAATCGATTATTCAAAATAACAATTTTTCCAGAGATCGAAGATGATAAAAAAATGTTAATTATAATTTTGAATAACATTTTTCAAAATATGAATTATAATTCAAAATATGAAATATAATTTAAAATATGAATTATAATTTAAAATATGAATTATATTTGAAAATATGAATTATAATTTAAAATATGAATTATAATTTAAAATATGAATTATAATTTAAAATATGAATTATAATTTAAAATATGAATTATATTTGAAAATATGAATTATAATTCAAAATATGAATTATAATTCAAAATATGAATTATAATTCAAAATATCAATTATAATTCAATATATGAATTATAATTCAACATATGAATTATATTTGAAAATATGAATTATATTTGAAAATATGAATTATAATTCAAAATATGAATTATAATTTAAAATATGAATTATATTTGAGAATATGAATTATAATTCAAAATATGAATTATAATTCAAAATATGAATTATAATTCAAAATATGAATTATAATTCAAAATATGAATTATAATTCAAAATATGAATTATAATTCAAAATATGAATTATAATTCAAAATATGAATTATAATTCAAAATATGAATTATAGTTCAAAATATGAATTATAATTTAAAATATTAATTAATGATTAAAAATATGAATTATTCAAAACATGAATTATTCAAAATATGAAATATTCAAAATATGAAATATTCAAAATATGAATTATTCAAAATGTGATTAATTCAAAATATGATTAATACGAAATGTGATTAATTCAAAATATGATTAATTCAAAATATGATTAATTCAAAATATGAATAATTCAAAATATGATTATCTATATCAAAATATGAATTATTCAAAATTTAAATTATTCAACATTTTCAAAGTGAAAATGATATGAATTAACAATTTTAGAAATAAAATTATACAAAATAGCAGTTGACCGAAATAACAAGTATAGTTCGGAAGAACAATATTTTAAAGAAAAATTAATTGAAAACATTTATTTGAAATGACCATTTTTCAAAATTCTATATAATTAAAATAATTTATTCGATTCGATACTGCAAGTATTGATCCAAATTACCAATATTCTTAGTTCCTTCACTATAATCAATACTACATTGTTATATATAACAAAGACTGGCAAAGTAGCACAGCTGTTCAGTAGGTATGTACCACCTGGGGCCTAAGCCTTAGGACTAAAAGCAGCTGAATGGAATGAAGAATGCTATTCTTTGGGTACAAAATATTATATTACTTTAGGATGGTAAGAATAATTAGTGTGATTATATCTTATATTTACGAGTTAAGTTACTTTATTAGATTGATTGATTTACCTTTATTAGTTGACATTTTTTTTCTGTGGCAAATGGTTTCTTGTCTGGTTTAACCTCTTCTGTTTTTGTTATTTTAATAGAAATAGTCTTCAGAAATAGTTCTGTATGATTTGATCGAAATCTCATCTTTTTGACATTTTCTAGTTTGTTGGGTTCTTCTGTTTGAGATGTTGAGTTCCAATCACCCATGTCTTCTTTGTTGTCACACGGCATGATATCACAGAGAATAGTCCTTCTAATATTTGCAATCAAAGTTAAAGAACACTCACACCGATAATTCACTAATGGCGACTTATAATTCAGATATGAATTGCCTTCACAGACGTAAGGCAGAGACAAAATCTCGAAGTCCTACACCGGACAAAGGTACCGTTAACACTGTTCACGGTATGGAAAGGATAGGGTCTTTCCCCTCAGTAGGCCTAAGTCCTATGTAGTGACTTAGGCCTACCACAGATAGCTCCTGTATAACAAACGTAAAATAGCATATAATGATACATTTGCCTACTTTGAAATTTAGACTTATACTGTTTAAACTTTTGAATTTTTATTGCGTAATTATTCTTATGGTTGATGACTAATCCTTTAATTATTTATTTATGACTGTTGTTCAAAAACTTTTGTTATGAAGTTAGACTAGTTCATTTTTTTTTGTAACTGTAAATTGTCTCTTAAAACAGCCTAACATTTTTTCTGGAAGTTAAAAGCTTCATTTCAATCAAGGATTTACAACAATGTGTGATGCTATAATAAAGTAATAATAATAAAGTAATGATGTTATAATATAATAGTTAGCTATTTCGGCAGTAGTTTAAATAACCGTAATTTTGTTTAGGTCTCGAGTCTAGTACCTATTTTCAAACCCTAAAATGGATACCTAACAATTTTGCGTGTTCGTAAGTAATAGGTATTTACTAAATTGGATACATAGCATTATAACAATTTGAAACCATGTTAATAATAATTGTTTCATTACTAAGACCATCTTGATTAGAGTGACTATAAAATAAACGATTCCCTGTTTAAATTGTGGTTCGTGTGAATACATATCGTGTAGTTTGTGCTAAATGGATTGAGAATGTACCTACCTACTTATATATTCATTGCTTTATTAGCGAAAAGATTTATTGGAGCGAAGTGATTGTATTCCACTGGTTAAGTAATAATTAAGGCTTGGACATTGGGGCATTTATAAGTTAAATGCCACTAGCGCTCATAATGCTCCAAACGCCCTAAAATGCTCAAAACGCCCCAAAATGCTCAAAAACGCCCTAAAATGCTCAAAACGCCCCAAAATGCTCCATATGTACTCTGGTTGACTTCTATTGCGCACCAAGATTGAGTAATGTCAAATAACTGTATCATTCTTACCGGGTGGACAACTGCACTTTTAAGTGTATTTAATGGTTCACAGAGCTTAAACGTGAATGGTCGAACTAATTTCACATAGTTATCTACCAGTGATTGCTGAGACTGTTTATTTAGGTAACATTAATAATTCATACGTTTCTTCCACCATCTTTCATATTACCAATAATTAGTTCGTATAAATATACTTAAACTAAAAATAGATTAAAATACGAATTTGATATTGATAGAGAGATAGCTTCAGTGAAATACCAGGGTATGTGTTTGTGTGCTATTGCCTAGGTACAGTCAAAGAAATTGTATCCGTATTTATTTTTTGATAGTAAACTAATTTCAAATGTTGAAGAGAAATCATATTACAGGTAAAGCTCGTAAAGCTCGGGCAAAAAATATCCGTTCTATAAGGGCCATGTAGCTCTTACAATGACATCTTTAAATTATATGGATAAACAAAAATATTCTATGTCTATCATCAATCTAGTCATGCATTGATTAATTTGATTATATTCACTTGATGAGTTAATGTATTGTTGTTCAGTTTTTTTAATGATTTAATTTTGTTACCCTTTTCTTATACATTTTCTTAGATTAGAAAAGTTCTATAAAAATTAAAAAGAGGTATAACTATTCTAAGAGTAACCCTAGATTTTCACGTAATTCATATCTATTTAGTTACAAATATCTTTGTTTTATTTTACATACCTTATTTTTTCGTACATTTGTTTGAGGAAGTAAATACTGGGTTGAATGTTTTGCAAGGCGTAGTGAAGAAACCAGACTGAAATATTTCCCGAATTGACTCCCTAAGATGTTTCCCGGTATGCTAGTGCCCCTGTTACTTCCACAGAAGTAGAGATTATTCTTTTTATTGAAATATGTGGTCTCAGATAGACGATGAAGGGTCAAAAAATGTTAAAGAAGTAATGGTTTTATCTTGTTAATATGGGTTAACTTTCACATTCTTACCAAACTTCAACAACATGTGATGCTAGAATTTTCTGTAACATTATAGACTCGATATAGATTCCAATTATTATATGTACTGCATACGTTCGTCTTGGTTTCAACATTTATTGTTCTTTTTCATATGTTTTTTCAAGTATTGCACAATACTTTTGAGCCTTACCTACATATTTACATAATGATTTTTCAAAATGAATTATTTATCGATAAAAATTAAAGATAATTCTTGTGTATATTTCATCCAAAAACTCTTCAAAAAACAAAACCTCGTTAAAACTCTTACTTTGATAAGTAACACGCTTTTTCTTTCGGTGCATGAAACACTCCAAAAACTGCCTCAAATGCACCAATAACTGTCCCCGAATGCACCGATAAGTGCTTCAAATGCTCCGATAAGTGCCCCAAATGCCCCGATTAGTGCCCCAAATGCCCCGATAAGTGCCCCAAATGCTCTGATAAGTGCCCCAAATGCTCTTTTCTATCGCTCCTACTGCACATTTATAGCGCTACAAGTGCTCGTTTTGACCGCTACTACTGCTCTTTTTTAAGTGCCCCAATGTCCTAGCTCTAGTAATAATCTTTATCTTTAGTTACGATATGTAATATGTAAAATATAAAATGAAATATTCAAACCAGTAAGTCGAATACAATCACAAACTAATATTAGGCAACACCTGTTGGTTTACTATCTCACAAAACCTGAATTATACTAACTTTTAAAAAGAATTGTAATTTCTTTAGTGAGATAAATCATTATAGCATACTGTCTATTCTGAAATATTTAACATCTATTTAACTGTGTTTTTATCACTTGCTGTCGGTTTGGAATCATTTATTCTATGAATTGGCTTGGTATAGAAATGATGACCTCTATTCTAGAAATTGGTTCGAATAATGTCACTATAGTAACTTTCCTTCTATTGTGACCTCCATACCGTTAGTTCATAATTAAGAGAACTGTTCTTTGCACAGGATGTCTCACTCTTTCACTCTTGTTTAAAATGAATATAACTATATTAATAAAAGAACAGTTAGCTCAAATTTCTCTCATATTATGTTAAATATGTCCTTAATTATTCTTTATTTTAAATCTCATCAACTAGTCAATTTTAGACTTATTATTAATTTTGACTTCAGTTGGTTATTTTAGTATAATTAGATCAATCATTCGATAGTGATTCATTTACAGCCCATATGATTATCATTGGCTTTATTAATCAAAACTTTTCAAGAATCTAGATTCTAGAATTTAGACAGTTACTAGGAAACCATATTTTAGTTATTAATATACAGTGTCAAATTAATATTTGGTAATAATTTTACGAGATATAACACGGTAATTGGAAAATCACTTTTCTACTCTATTATTACAGCATTCTAATATGTGTTTTTGGTCCTGTTAATAAACTGAGACCATTTCTACAGACTGAGACCATTTCTACACAAAATAGAACCAATATTCGAATAAATTATCGTCCTTTCTGTCGATAAACCAAAGGACAGAAGCAGAATGAAGTTCTATTTGGTGCTCTACCTGTTGACAAGAGAAGTCGCTGCTGTCATCCAATCAGTGGCTTGGAAAGAAGTACTTGTTTCTCAGACGCTGGTGTCTTTCACTGTCACTCTGCCAGTTTCAGCAGTTAAGGCCGCTAATATTTGTGATGCGACTGACAAATGTGTTCTGGTCTGTACTGCAGAAGGTGGCTATGGACTGTCAGAAAAAAACATTGAATCAGAGTACTACGAGAAAGCAGAGGGTGAGAAGTACAAATGCTGGACCAAGATGCCAAGTAAGCATTAATGAAAAAGTACCTATTAATAAGAAACGAATGAAATAATTTTTAACGGCAAATTACTAAGTTCATCTTAGCAACTGGCACATAGAATTAAATATGTGGTACAAAAGGATTTAATATATTTTCTATTATGTCAAAATAATTTGAATGTACATTATAATCCATGCTAGGTTACCTAATCGCTTAACTACGAATATATTTTTTCCTAATTACTTTTATTGTTCGGTCTAACTTAATTGGTTTATTTTTGGATGACACATGTCATTGCACAAGTTCATTACGTGATTTTCAATAACAACCTAGATTAGAAGAGATATTAATCATAGTATATAGATTTATTTTTGTGAATGTTATAACGATTTTATTAATGGGTGATGAAAATGGCTTTGCGCGAAATGTCAGCAAACGGACAATGCGGGAAGTTCAAGCAAAAAAATATCTATTACACAACAACCCCACAATAAAACTGATTTATTCCCATGTTTTACCAGCATTCGAAAACCGTTGCTTATATAAAATATTGCCGATCCGGAGAAATGTGTTTACATACAAAAATGAAGGCACAAATTTTAATTTTAACAAGGGTCTACCAGGTCATAAGATATGAACAAAAAAACAACTTTGTTCAGAAAATCCTTTTTGGAAAATACCTAGAAAAACTTTTGTTTGGAGAAATGGATTAAATACCTCTAAATCTTCAATCAATAGAATTATTAAACATGACCGACTATGTCTAATTTTAACTTTGACGACTTTATCACTGTGATAATGAAATCATCAATCTGACCTGATCGACCCATGTTAAAATTTAAACTAATGCCTTCCTTCCTTTTGTACTTAATAATTTATAACAAGAATAGATATTTGATTGCTTTTAAACTCTGAAAAAAAATTGTTTCATTAATGGGGTTGTTGTCTAATAAATATATTCGTTATGTTTGAAATTACTTCATTGTTTTTTTGCTGACAGTTCGCGCAAGGCCATTTTCACCACCCATTAATAAAATCGTTATAACATTCACAAAAATGAATAAAACTGTGTATGGAAAAAGGTTCAACAAACAAAATGATTCTTGAAAGAAAACTGTACCTTCAATAACTGTTGAAATATACTAATTTAAAGTTGGGTACACTTTTTTCTGCAACACCCTGTATACAGGATGGCGCAAAAAAAAGGAAACCCATTTGCAAGCTAGTTTATTTTACTAACCATAAAACCTAGAAATTTTCTAAAAACAGAGTTTAATTTGTTCACTTTTTCTGCATCTAACTTGATAATGTGTTTAGAGTTACGACGAAAATTAAACATACAGCAGCGAATTTAAAAAATGTAAATAAAATTGGCTTGTGCGAGGACGAAATATACGAAAAAATTCATGAGGTTTAATTCATTTTATATGGATGTAAAAACTATAAATACTACTACTTTTTGTAGCAAATAAGAGAAAATAAAAAAAATAACCATTTGAAAGTTGGTTTTCGAAGATTAAATTGATATCTTCATAAAATCCTTTCGCCGTTAATTTTTATCTCCTTTTCGAAAGCCTTGTTGTACTCTGGTTTTTATCCTTGTTTTAAAATACTTCGTATTTTCATTTATTTGTGTGACAAATCGTCTACAGTCTTGATTTTTACTAGCGTGAGATGCCTTAGCAGGTGAGCTACGTTTCAGAACGTGTTTGAGAATTTTGGATTTTTTTTTTGGTAGGGTATATTTTGGCTACTGAAATTGTATAAAAACGTTCCGCTTGTGATAAGATGTGTGCTCCCGTTAGTGTATTTGAAGTTTATCTGAATTTGGTGTAAAGGAAACTATATAATGTTATTAGTGTGATTGTCATATACCATTTTTTTCATTTGCGTAAATTTTTCAGTCTGTTATTAAGGTTTTTCATCTCCGTATCTATGATTTAGTGATTTCACTAATTAATTGTTCAAGAAAATTGATACCTTTTTGCTATCAATTTACTACCTGTGTGGTCTATTGTTGGGTTAATGGTTTTGTTGCTGTCCAGAGGAGAGCCGATCATGGGCCAGTAGTCCCGATCCCTTTGTGATTATGCGAATTAGTGTTTTTATTCGGCAGCACCTAGTGAGTACCTAGGCACTTCTTTAATTTATTGTGTCCTATAACTATTTTTTGTATTTGTATTTTTTCACCCTGAAATTCATGAATTAAGCAACATATTGTCGAAACCCCTTCTTCTAAATTTCTAGTTCAATTATAAACGTGTTTTCTTTTTCTCCTTTCAGCTCCTGACAGGAGCGTGATTGGTGAACCCTCTCTTGATCTGGTTCTAGACCCAACTCTTTTACCCCTGTTGTGCGCTACTCCTGTTGTGCGCTACTCCTGTTGTGCGCTACTCCTGTTGTGCGCTACTCCTGTTGTGCGCTACTCCTGTTGTGCGCTACTCCTGTTGTGCGCTACTCCTGTTGTGCGCTACTCCTGTTGTGCGCTACTCCTGTTGTGCGCTACTCCTGTTGTATCTTGCATATCTTTATTGTGCACACCTACTCACGTAGTGTGAGCGCTTCTGGTGCTACCATATAGTGTGTTTAATTATTTGTTTACTTATTTCCCGAATTCAATTTAGTTTCTTTAGTTATCAGTTTCATGGTAACTGTTTATTTTTTGATATGATTTATTCTGTAGTTTCTATTTGGTTTTTCTTGATTTAGTTTTTCTTGATTTAGTTTTTCTTGATTTAGTTTTTCTTGATTTAGTTTTTTTCGCGATTTAGTTTTTTCTAAATTTTAATAATTCAATTACTTTGCTTCTATTAATTTCCTATTATCAAAATTGCATTTATAATATTTTTTTCATTTGTTTATTTCGACTGACCTGACGACTGACGACAGACTTAAATTATCTAACTACACCTAATTAACAATAGGTGTAGTATTTTCCAATCTAGAGAACTAGACTATTTTTGTTTATTTTCAGTTCTCATTATTTTTTTTGTTATTCTTTAGTTTTTCACTATTCACATATTCTTTTCAGTTCGCGTTATATTTTCATTAGTTTCTTTGTCCTCGGTTTCATTTACTTTATGTTCTAGTTTTTTATTCAGCTAGTTTATTTGATATTTATATTTTCAGTTAAATTTTTGTGAATATTTAGTTTTCTCTAAATAAAGTAGTATAGTCTTTTCCATTCTAAATTTTTTTAACCTTGGTGAATGAATAGTTTAGCAGTGGAATATGCTTATTCCGCCGGGCCAATTTTTCTAAACTTTTGCCGCTACAGCCTCAAAATGCAGCTTTTAAAAGAACAAAGAGTTTTTGTTGTGACTAATTTTTAAACCTCATTTTGAACAACACTCTCTAGAAAGATTTCCACCAACTGTAAAACCGTATCGAAAAATGTTTTTAATAAGTTCAAAACTGAAGAAACCACTTTAAATTTGAACAAAAAGGGATCATGTCACAGGAGAAAAGAATGAACACGTGAAAATATGAATCTTTTTGATGAACAGTTTATTGAGAACCCAAAAATATCAATCTGAAAGTAAGGATTAGATATCACTTAAAAGACATTTAACCGAAATTATAAACACGATGTGAAGTATCATCCTTTCAAGAAACATGTAAGGCTCGAACTCTTAGAACTGGTTTACCGCACCGTCTAAATTTTGCTAAATGGTTTCTGCAAAGAAATGCATATTTTGTAGAAGATATCGTGATTGGTGATGAATATGTATTTCCATGAATGAAAGAGTCAATAACAAAGATGTAAATTGAATGAAAAATAATAGGATTAAATTTTTACTACTACCATACGGAAATAAATTATTCCTATAATGAATTTTTTATGTTTTTCGTCCTCGCGCAAGCCCTTTTTATTAACCTTTTTTAAATTCGCTGCTGTATGTTCAATTTTCGTCCTAACTCTTAACAGATTATCAAGATAGATGCAGAAAAAGTAAACAAATAAAACTATTCTTTTAGAAAACTAGTTTGATAATGGGTTTCCTTTTTTTTGCGCCACCCTGTAGTGTTTGAAAATAATTATTAACTAATGCCTAATTTTGTTCGAATTCTCAGAAGATTAGTAAAACAAAAAGGCAGACCAACTTGATGCTTCTAAAACGGGTAATGCTAATTGTAGTCAAGGACAGACAACAACAGTCAAGGACATACAAGGCGTCGTTTAACAACGCCGTTGTAGTTTATTACTGATTTAACATAAAATATATGTATATCGAGGGGAGTGCCGCCCCCTGAACCCCCTTGCCAGGTCATTAAACAATCATGAAGTTTGCAGTACAACAAACTAACGGATACAACAAACTACATTAAATTATTAAATCAAATGAGGGATTCAGTCATTTCAGTCCATTTTAACTCACTTACATGGTCCATGTCTATGACCCATAATTGACCAATAATTCGTCAATTATCAACATTTAAGTCATTTCAGTCAATTTTCGATCACATATATCGACCTTGTCTGTCCTTGACAACAATTAGTGCGACCGTCTAAAACAGTATATTTAACTACTTTTCATGAGTCTTATATCCTCCCTTCTTGGTGGGAATTCTTTTGTTTTACATTTTCATTTATGTCTTCACAGTCTAAGAAAAGGTGTAACGTCACGACTATAGTCACGTTACATTCTGCTCTAAAAAATGAATTCTGTTCTAAACTTAGATTATGAAATTAATATTTGTTTATATTATGATGTTTCGAATTGAAATATTTATAGAAATAACAAGTTTTGGATTTTTTCTGTTTGCTGGCCGCATATTATAATAATGGAAATATAATTATATCTTGGATACGCATTGTTAGTTAATGACCTCTGCTTAATGAGATCACCTTTCCTTGATGACGAATATTGTAATCTGAAGTGGATTTGGAGAAACCTGGATTAAGATGAAAAAGCAATTATATTCTTACAGAAATTTGGAATAATACCGGAGGAGAAGGTTTGAAAAAATAACCAAGACATGAAGATTTATTATATGGAACGATTCCATATAATCTGCAAACTTTTTTAAATCATCATATTATTTCATTTTTATATGCGCCCAAGTCTGTATTTTTATTACTAAAGAATTTAATTTTAAAGTTAGTAACTATGATAACACTATATTTTATTATTTTATTTCCATTATTTTCAAATGCGCCCAGCAAACAGAAAAGATCCCTATAGTTCTCAATAAGTTATCAATTTGAAGTATCGTCCGTGAGTGGCATCCAAAAAATATCATTGTAAAATAAATAGTAAAGTTATAGTTTTTATTACGCGAAAATGACATAGAAAAATTAGCAAACACCATAATGAGGTGAATCTAAGTCAAAGTCACATCTCTCTCAGTACAGTTTTCCTTGCAATACAAATTAATGAAGAATTTAAAATAAGTAGCTATTAATTTCTCAGGAAAGTACTAACCTTATAGTGCATATGATAACAGAGAAACGGAGTAAAATTACTTACACTAGTAAAACAGTTAATATCAATGAAATATGCTATCTGAATTGAAACATGTCTTTGCTATCTTTATGATATGTGACTCTATAAAACAATAATTATCAGTTGTTGAGAATGAAAATACCGATAGTTACTTAGCTAGTTCAAAGTTACAATAAAATAACCGAATTCCTGTAGTCTTAAACTCAACAAATTGGTTTTTCGTGTGAATATACATCGTGTAGTTAATGTTAAATGGATGAGTATGTACCTACTTATATATTCATTGATTTATATAACTTGATTTTATTCCGCTGGTTACATAATAATCTTTATCTAAATCATTTAGTTACGATATTTAAAACGTTAAATAAATTGAACACCAGATAAGAAATATTCAAACCAGTAAGTCGAATATAATTACATAATGTTTTAATTTCTTTATTGAGATTAATCAATATAGCCTACTGTCTATTCCGAAATACTTAACATCTATATAACTGTGTTTTTATCACTTGCTATCGGTTTGTAATCATTTATTCTATGAATATGCGATTGCGAATGATGAGTTCAGTTCTGGAAAATGGCTAATTGACTCAAACATCACTATGGTAACTTTCCTTCTATTGTGACCTCCATACCGTTAGTTCATAATTAAGAGAACTGTTCTTTGCACAGGATCTCCCACTCTTTCACTCTTGTTTAAAATTGTGTTTCTATTAATTAATTTTTCTTTAGACTAAACAACATTTATGATTTTTTATATACATAATCTGGTGAAAATTTCTTGTTTCCTTTACAAATTGAAATTTCTCTTATAATAGCTTAAAGATGTCCTTAATTGTTAATTATTTTAAGCTTCATCAACTGGACAATTTTAGATGTTTCAGATTAGCTATTCTAGGGTAATTTTGAATCAATCTCTCGATCTATATCGAATCAATCTGCCTAAAGTGATTCATAAACAACCCATATGATTTTCATTAACTTTTCAAGAATCTAGGCGATTATTTGCAATCATTATTTTGGTAGTTAATACAATTTCAAATACACATTTGGTATTAATTTTACGAGATAAAACATGGCGACTACAAAAACAGTTTTCTACTATATTATTCCATTATTTTAATATGTGTTTTAGGTTCTGTTGATTAAATGGTACCTTTAACAGCAGATAAAACTATTTCTACACACAATAGAACCAATATTCGAATAAATTGTTACTTTTCTGTCGATAAACCAAAGGACAGAAGCAGAATGAAGTTCTATTTGGTGCTCTACCTGTTGACAAGAGAAGTCGCTGCTGTCATCCAATCAGTGGCTTGGAAAGAAGTTCTTGTTTCTCAGGCGCTGGTGTCTTTCACTGTCACTCTGCCAGTTTCAGCAGTTAAGGCCGCTAATATTTGTGATGCGACTGACGAATGTGTTCTGGTCTGTGCTGCGGAAAGTGGCTATGGATTGTCAGAAAAAAACATTGAATCAGAGTACTACGAGAATGCAGAGGGTGAGAAGTACAAATGCTGGACTAAAATGACAAGTAAGCATTAATATAAAGGTTTTGCCCTTTCCCAAGCAATTTTTTTGTTAAAAACGTTTCATTCTCAGATTAGTTTTTTTATTTAGGGTTTTAATAGTATTTTTGATGCTGGTTGTGAATTATTATCTCCCACCCTTTTTTTGTTTAAAAAAAGACAATATTTTTCCATTAAAAACAAGAAAGATAAAATCTTTACAGATTGAGGACGATCATTTGGTGGTCTATAGCAATTAGCTCAAATAGGTATGCATCTTCAAGGGCGGAGTATTTCTGACGTTCAGGGTTCTCTGTAATCCCGGCAGCTGATCCTGCTTCAACCGCAGAATCATTGAGGTGTGTCTCGGCAAATGTGTCGACACACATGCAATCCTAAATCAGACACTTTCCATTCATGTAAGGAAACACAGTAATACCATCTGGGCGTTCACCATCACCTCTGTCAAGCCCAGGAGACTCAAGCACTGAAGGTAGTCCTGCTCTCTACAAAGTCCGTTTTACAACATCATTCACTGTCGCATGTCTTGGGTGACGCCCAGAACTGTACCTTCAAGACAGGCCATGCAGTTCTCTGACATACCTTCCACTACCACAGAGGCAAAAATGAGGTTCACAAACTCTGGCACCCACTCTGAGAGCAATGGCTACCCTCAGGACCTCTGGATCACATTGTGTACCCAATGACGGTATGGGAATCGCATTCAACCACACTAACGTTTCCTTAAGAGATTCAGATAACAGTCGTGTTTTTGCCACCTAAACAGCTCTAGCCCGTGTTAAATCCCATTCTTTTCGACTGGACTCATGGACTGGTACAGGAGACCTGCCTGTAAACCTTGCCTCCATGTTCCAACTGCATCCGTAAGCTCTTCGGTATCGACTACATTAATATTGGAAAGAATATTTTCAACCAAATCACTCACAGAATACGTTGAAGACACAAAAGCAGGAATGGCAATATACTTCTCCAGCTCCCCTACAACCCAGTCCACCACCCAGTCCACCAAGGCCAACCGGCAGAGTTGCCTGAACCCAAGAATCAGCTGACATCTCTACATTGGTCACACTGACAACGGCAGATCTAAATGATTCATCAAACGCTTAGTACGACTGCTTGTAAGCTGGAGAAACCCGCAGAATATATTGCAGCTTCGGAATGGAGAAAACATTTCTCAACAAAAAGAAGGAGCAATTGTCCTTATGAACCACCCTGCACCCTGACATTTGGAAGCACTGCTCGGAATTCTGTTTCACCAGGGGCAGTATCATAGTTAACTGATTACTTTGAAAGTACATTTGTCGGCAAAAACGAGTCAACTCATCTTACTATAAACCATACTTTTTTTACCATATTTTCTTAAATTTTCAAAATTTTATTATCAAATGTAAAGAGAAATGAAAAACTCTTTTATTTTCAATTTTTATTATAATTGTTACCACATATCTAGCAGTAATTTTAGGAGCTAGGAAAATTGCAACTGGGAAGATTGCCTCCGGGAAAACTGACACTGGGACAACCGCCACTGTGCGAAAACTGCCACTGGGATAATTGCCACTGTGGGAAAACTGCCACTGTGAATACTGAATTTTTTTCTCGAAAGTCACAAATTCATAGGTACTGAATGCAATGTTGATCAGAATTTAATATACAAGTATTTTTATAATGTGTACATCTCATTTTGACAAGTCATTCGATCTAAGTGTGCTGATACGCAATAAATTCTTAGCGTAAGGTGTTTAATTTTTCCTTGAAGAGGTCAAACCAATAATAAATAAAATGCTGTTGCATTAGTTTCAATAATAAATAAATTTTTGTTGCATAATAGTTTCAATAATAAATAAAATCTTGCTAATTTTCACGATAAACAATTTTTCAAGATAAACAACAAAACATGTTGCATCAGTTTCATAATAAATGGTTACGTCTTAGACAATAAGTCAAAGAATTTCAGTAACTCAAATCAATTAGTTATTAAATTATGTTTAAATATTTCAAACCGATATGTGCCTCTCAGGCTCATTGATCCATATTAAATATACTATATATAAATATATACTAAGTACAATATTGGAACATCCGCGATTAAACGAAAGACGTCAAACATGGTGTTTCAATTTTTTAAAATAAGAATGTGCTATTATTCAGTTAAATGTGCAATTTTCATTGAAATCAACTAAAATAAAATTGTGTTTTTATGACGTTTTACACTCTTAATCACTAATAATATTCTACTTAATTAATTAAAGTTGACTGAATTAATTAAAGGTTACTGAAGGATTTAAGACAATTTTGCATTTATTTGATTAAGAAAGAATTTTTATTGAAAATTTCATTGTGCTTAAAATAACCTTTTACAATAGACAATCAGGTTTATATGTTAAATAAGGGTCATTTGAATGTTTCATTGTAGGTTCAACCGTACAATAGGTTAAGTGTCAAACTGCCAACTTTTATTTTTCAACTTTAAGTTTGTCAATAAGCCAACTTGTAAGTACCAAGCTGCCAACCTGGAACCTATACATAGGTATTTGAAAAAAATACATTTAAACTAGGGTAAGTTACGATTTATCGGTCAGTTTCTCATCTTCTGTCATATAAGAAAAAAGCGATATTATAATTGTTATTTTATTAGATCGTTTTTTTTATATGACCGAAGATGTGAAACTAACTGATATTTCGTAATTTACTCTAGTTTCTTATACAAACATTATGTAAATTTTTCCTAGATAATATTATGTAGATTATTTTTCCTATGGAATTTATTGCATTATATTTTACTTAAAGAAAACATTACATGACACGCAAGTATTCCATGTACATTATAGGGTTAATAGTTGATTATATGTTTTAACATGGATGTATTTTGTAGAATGTACTTAAATATATAAAGGTTATCTAGGTACTGAAAGCTACCCGAACATACCTTTGTTTATTGACATATTCTATCTAATTACTTGGCCACACCTATATAATTCTCACTTTTACAATACCATATGTGACGTCATTTGCTTACATCGTTTCTGAAGACTGCATGGAACAACTTGCATTTGAAACTTAGTGTATCTGTTTATCTATTTACTATGCATTGATCGTTCTATGATTGATTAGTTCTTTTGAACTTGTCAATGAAAGATGAACGCACAGTGAAAATTTTATTTACATAAGATTCGAATACTTTTGTATTCAGTTCTGTATTTTTTTCATAGACTAAAATATTTATTTTTAGTTTGTCCCTGTGAAAATTTTCTTTAAATAAAATTCGAATACTTTTGTATTCAGTTAGGTATTTTTTATAGAGTAATTAATTATTTTTCAGTCTTTTAATATATTGTTAATATATTTTATAGTGTCAATTTTCCTCAGTGGCAATTTTCCGGGTGGCAGTTTTCCCACAGTGGCAATTTTCCCAGTGGCAATTTTCCGCGCACGGTAATTATAATATGCCTAATAAATGAAATTCCTTTATCCGAAATTTTATTATGAACAAAATCAATTGAAAACTGTAAGTTGTTAGCAAAAAATAAATAAATTGAAATCAACAAGTATATACGTAGGTAACTGGTTTTTGAAGGTATAGTTTTAGACGATTATACTTATCGACGACTGAAAAAAAGAATATGTTGTGAAAACGTGTATTCACGTTTCTGCCGGGGAAGGGGTTAATAAAAAAAAAATTTAATAGCGAATTTTTAAGTTCATCGTATAAACTGGCTAATATAAATAAATATAGTATAGTAATACAAAAGGATTTGATATATTTTTATGTCAAAATAATTTGACTATATTATAATTGGCCATTGTTATCCATGCTAGCTTAATTAATCGGTTAAGTACGAATATATTGTTTCCTCATTACTTTTACTGTTCGGTCTAACTTAATTGGTTTATTTTTGGATGACACATGTCATTGCACGAGTTCATTTCGTGTTTTTCAATAACAACCTAGAACCTAGATTAAAGAAGATATTAATCATAGTAAAGAGATACATTGCTCAATTTTGCCAAATGGAATTTTAATTTGCCTACAACACGCTTTGAGCTATTACCCATATGTGGCATCTTTACTTAATAGATATGAAATGACTTATATGATATAGTAAATGATGGTACATTAGTTGGCCAAATTTGATATTCTCTGCTACGTTACGACAACATATAAATGTGTTTTCTCACTCCCTACTTTCAATGTACATTATATCTAATAATGTGAATGATCATGTACAAGATCTACCTCAACACTCATATGTAACATTGTATATAAGATTCGCATATTTTTTGTGAACAGTGTTTCAACGTTTTCTTTGAAGAAAGCAAAGCAAATAAAAATAAATCATTTTTGATAGCAAATTGGTAAATTAAGCTTCTATAGCAGTTGAACTCCATTGCGATGGTTTACTAACATAGCCGATCACATTCCGGTCATTTGAAAGAAATCACCTCCTGCAAGGTGAATAATACTAATACTGTTCATTTTTCAGTGAAACACACTCCAGTCAAGTTGAAGCAAGATGGACTCTACTACCACGCCGATTTCTCGCGCAGTAGCAAAATGAAAGGAGGAGATTGCATTCTCGCTTGTAGACGAATTCCAGGGTATAGATCGGCCATTGCTAGGACAGATGACCAGTTGAATGCAATGATGGACGAGTATGAGAAACCTAATCGTCATTTGGGTTAGTTAATTGTTTCTTCTTATATTTTACTATAATATTATTTCAGTCCAAAAGGTCCCCTCTAAACAAATTTCTTTTTGTTTAAATCATTCCCGATTATGTCCCTCATAATTTACAGCAGGGGCTCACAACTGGGGTCCACAGAACTTCTACGGTGTCAACGAATATATCCCGAAAATATCCTATCTTTAGGAAATTATATAGGGGCTTGATGAAGTACTGTTCATTTTTTTCATCAATAAGAATCCTTATCCTTATAAAATTGTGTTTTGGGATCTCACAGGTAAAGGAAGGGAGTCCACCGAATAATTTCTCAAATTTTTGGGTCCGATTTAATGATTCGGGGTGTTCTGGCTGGCATGATTCTTCTCCGGCCTGGTTAGATAGTAGTGGGCCGTATGTTAAATGGGGCACTAACACTACGAAGTAGCACTGATTACTTCAAAGTGTCTCTCTCGTATGCTAAATTGGTAATACACACTAAGCACATTAAAGTAGCTCTACACGGCCGGTGTATTATGCCTGAGTGAGATTCATGCTCATTTGAGATATTAGCATACGAGAGGCGGAGAGTTGATTATGGGCGTGGCGTTATTGCTGCAGTATCAAGTGTGACACAGTAGTGATAGACTCTGAGTAGCCTGTGATTATGTTAGTGGGATAAAATCCGTGTTATAAATGATTTACACATTGTCACAATATAATGGAGGTTTCAAATTTTGACCTTTTAAAAGTTACTACAGCAAAACCAACCTCCTAGTAGACAAAACCTCCTATTAGAGGTTTGACAGTTATTCTAGTGTAAATATTACAAGGATCAATAATTACAATACCGTTTGGAAGATAAATCTCTAATTTGAATGATGCATTATATTTATTTATGCTGTTTTTAAGATAAAACATAAGACTTAATGGTAGAGTCTGTGCTAAAAAAAATTGATGTGAAAAGTTACAGAAAACTAGATACAGTGAAGACAATTAATTCATAAAATGATAATTTAGTTGAAAAAATATTTTATTCATTTTAATTGAAACAAAAAAATCATTATGTTTCTAAATGCGTTTCCCTTCAAAATTGGTATGTTAGTCACCATTAATTTGGTATTAAAGTTATCTTAAACAAATAGAGTTATCGAAATATTAAAGTCACCGCTTTACTTTTAGAGATAACAATGTTGGTCTAGTAGGAAACTACTAAAGTGAGTTTCTTACTAGATCAAACAAACTTGGAACATAACTCTGGTCTACTACGAGGTTTTGCTGTATCCGAATAGAAACGGAACATGTTTAACTTAACTTCAAAATAATACTTACTTTAAATATTTCTAATCCATCGTTTAAAGGTCCCCTCCGCTCTATTTTTATATTTCTATTAATTAAAACTAAGGTTACTGATTATAAAATTGCAAACCATTTCTATTTTGGTTCTGTATATATATTATTATTTGTATTTATATTATTATTTGTGATTTTACTTCTACCCTTCCAATTTCAAGCAAAGAAAAAGAAATAGTGCCTTGTTCTACAAATTCAAATCAATAACAAAGGCTTACTAAACTGATAAATGTATCATCAATGGCTACCTATACAGTTACCTAAATACCATTATTCAAAAAAAAACGTAAATACCTAAAATTGTACCTAATTACCATTAATTTTAGGATAGTACGTGATGCATTTCGCATCCATTTCTTGTTCTTCTATTCAGTCTAATTGAAATTTCGGACAGTGACTGTTCAATGTGAATATTTCTTATATAATTATTTACGAAGCGAATATTAGATCAATTTCTTATCCTTTAACGGTGATATGTTATTTAATCTAATTGCTCTACAAATTTATAGCATTTCTACAGAAATATTAGTTATGAGTGGCAAATATTGGACACCTATAGTACTAGAAAAGTGGATGTTGACAGTATTTCGAAATTAAGCATTATTTATAACTTTCGAATAGTAAATTTATCTATCATGATACATGATATTATGGGGTGTAGGTCATAAGCCCCCTCGGTCATGAACCCCCCTGCCCTTCGGTCACGAGCCCCCCTTGTTTTTTAATCTTTATTTACCTATATTAATTAATCCTTATTGAGACTTTTATAGTTCATTACTGATTAAACATAAGGTCATTAAACAATCATGAAGTGTGCAGTTCAACAAACCAGCGGATACTACAAACTATACATAATCAACTCTCAGTTATTTCTATCTAATTAGTTCTTCATTTGTTCAACTAGATAAATAAGGATTAAAAAACAGGGAGGGGGGCTCGTGACCGGGGGCCTTATGACCTAGTGGGGCTCATGACCTGGGGGCTCTTGACCGTACCCCGATATTATGAGTATTTGATTACTGAGACATTTCTCTAGATAGTCACTATTATTTTTTAGTAAAATCTAGGTACCTATGTCCGTAATTGTTAAATTCTTGATAGTTTCTAACATCGCTAAATTATTAGGTATACATCAAACCCTCCTAGTTGACAAACCTCGTATTTGGCCAAGATATTTTTGAAACTGTACTGGGAAAAACCTAGTACCTAGTAATACTACAAGGAGTAATAATTACAATACTGTTTTAATATTTTAATAAAGATAATATTTGGTATTTGGCAGCAAAAAAAATTGATGGGGAAAATTACAGGAAACTAGATAGAGTGAAGAATATTCTAACTTAATGAAATGATAATTTAATTAAAAAATATATTCATTATAATTGAAACAAAAAACTTATGCTGTTTTAGCACACATGATACTGCACTATCTGCAGCAATAACGCCACGCCCACAATCAACTCTCCGCCTCTCATATGCTAATATCTAAAATGTGCATGGATCTCAACTCTGCATAATACACCGATCGCACTAATAGACCACCGAAGTGAAGTGATTTGGGTTCCTTCTTAGTTTATCGGCGAAATATTCCTATGTTATTCGTACGGGAGAAAAAGTAGGTGGTAGAACATCCCTTACAGTTGACTATTTACTTACGCTTGGAAAATTCTAAGTCGATATTTCGATGCCCAATATCAAAACGCATTCATTGATAAAAAGTTCATTTAAATGTGTATTCAAATAAAAAAGTTGCGAGCAATTTAATAAGAAATAACCTAATACTTAGGTTTCTGAATCCTATTCTAAAAGAAAAGTTATAAAGTAAATAAAATTACTTCAATAATAAGTTATACTCCTAAAACTGAGAGAATATGATGTTATTTGGTAACCAATCTTTCAAATTTCTCGCGTAAAAATATGTTGCACACGTTACCTAATTTACGGATTTGTCTCTTAACTGACGTCATTTCTAATTAAATTGCTCATAACTTTTTTATTTCAATACACATTTCAATGAATGCGTTTAGATATTAGGCATCGAAATATCGAATTAGAATTTTCCAAGCGTAAGTAAAAAGTCAACTGTAAGGGATGTTCTACCACCTACTTTTTCTCCCGTACGAATAACATAGGAATATTTCACCGATAATCTAAGAAGGAACCCAAATCACTTCACTTTGGTGGTCTATTGTAGTCAAGGACAGACAAGGTCGATGTTAGTGATTGAAAATTACTTATATGTGGATAATTGATGAATTATATGGGTCAAATATTATTTATGGAAAAATTTTGACCTACTTTTTCAGGTATAGTTTTTGTTCTTTGTTGTATTATGTGAAATGTTATATGTTTTTTAACAAGTAAGCGGAGACTACTACGCTGTACAAGGACTAATAATTTGCACTTTAGGCCAAAATTTCTCAAAAATATCTTTAAAGAGTAGTGTGGCACTTCAAAATTCATCAAAAAGCGAAATAGCACTAAAAAGTCTTTTTGCATACGAATCTGTAGTGTGAACACCGGGTAGTGCTACTTTGAAGTGCTTAGTGCGTAGTATCAATTTAGCATACGAGAGAGACACTTCAAATTCCGCAGTGATACTTCAGAGTGCTGTAGTGCAATATTTAACATACGGCCCAATGTCGTGCGGCAAAACTGTTTTCGGCGAGAGGATTTAGAACCTTTATTCCTAATGTATATTCATTAATGAGTTAGAGTTGAAGTATTTACTACCATTGCATATTGTTGGCAAATTTTTTTCAATAATCATAATAATTATTATTATAGATTAGTTAATACTTCTGTAATAATATTTTTGTAAAGTGAATAAAGTTTGAATTGATGTACTCAAATTACTTTGAACTAGATGTTTACAAGTAAATTGACTTATCATTAATTAATTACTCTATTTTTATTTTTTCAACCAGAATTGAAAGATAAATGGTAATTAAACTTAATCTAATTTAGTAATAATGTACGGAATTAGAAAATGATCACAGTTATGCATTTTTGTGATACTGGTTGCAATTATCCAATTAATGTATTTTGGTTTATTGAATTTATTAGTACATGCTTTTCATTTTTGTATATTGAGTGCAATTAGTGCAGTCGTTTTTGAAAGAGAGTTTTTAGTTTTTGCTAGAATAGAAATAATGGTAAGAATATATATAAATAGTATGGGCAGGTGGAAACAATTGAGAATTGTTGACATTATTCCTATTCAATATCAGTTATCTACATTATATTAAAATACCTTTAAATTAACTAGCTAGTAATTTATACATATTACTAATAAATTTAAGTCACTTGTTGCTATGGCAGTCAGTTTAATAAATTACTATGGCATATTAATATGATATAGTAATCCTAAAACAAGGGCAATAATTGGAGTTATAATAACCCAATAGTTCTCTTCAAAGATGAGATTGAGTTTGGTTGTTGGGATGCTCTTGAAGTTCTTGTCAGTTTGTTTATTTTGTAAGAAGTCAGGTTGTATGTAATTCGGAATGTATCATATGTCTGAATCAAATAATATATAATATAATGGAGCATCTCAACTTTTATTGCAATTTTATCATACTTCTATGACACTATTACTTTTGTCTACATTATAATAGGATTCGGTCAAGGGGGGGGCACTTTTCAAAAAAATTAACGTTTCTGAAAAAAAATCTACGGATAATTCCTCAGACTGGTCAGTTATTTGATTATTTTAATTTCTTTGAACATGCTTACACTGTGTTCCGTCAGAAGCGTCATTTTTTAATTTGCGAAATGGGAGGACGTCATTATGTTCATAAAGTATAAAGAATGGATTTTATCCTATAAATATTAGCTTTTTTCTTAAACCTTAAAAATGTTTTTGAATTTGAGAAGAAATGCATCGTCCTGTACTCTGTTGTTTGCCAAAACACCTTCTTCTTCAACAGTATGTCGAAAATTCATACTTCACTCCATGACAAGTGAAAGGGCGGCTAAATCTTACCACCTGAAAAAGTTCACAGGAGTTCGTGGTCTATTCAATGAAACTGGTTCTATTCAAAAGAAAAGCAAATTATAAGAAAGCCAAAAAGAACAGAAACAGTGATTCAGGAGGTGAAGAGTTTCTATGAAGAACCACACAGAACCCCCAGTTTCTCAGCAGATTTCACCAACTATAACTCCGTTGTAAAGGATCGTCAGGTACACTAATGAAAATCCCTGAAATATCAACGGAATAAATGATAGGTATGATGCTAAGGACTAAGGTAATATCTTTGTTGCCATTATTAATTGAATGGATACAATCTTTCATGCATTCCTTGTTGATGATGGTAACTTGTCATCGGTTAATGGTGTTTCATATCTCAGATTGCAACAGGACATTATTTGGTGCTAGTTTGATATGCGATCTGATCATCATGTACCTACTGATTTGGTATGCGATCTATTTAGAATTAATTAGCAAGATACCAAATATATATAGTATTTCATTTCCTTAAATAATTATATACTATTTACATACGCAAAGCCTTATTATGGAAATTATTCAAGAAAATATCATTATATAATATAAATCCTACTAAACTTATATGAATATAATGTAAAATTGGCGATTAATATATGTTTTTTTTTACTATTAATGCATTGTGACAATGTCATCTCGTCTATATTGTTTGTTTTGTATCACAGATACTTAAAAAGAAAAATTATCATAATTATTAAAATAAAAATACTAATGTATTATCAGATCACATTAACCTCACAGATCGCATACCAAACTAGCACCCCTATACCCCTTATTTGGCCTATATACTGCACCATTCTGCATCTCGTTCTTCACTTTGGTGGATGCAAGATGGCGCTCCACCACATTGAACAAAGGCAGTTCTAGAGTTTCTCATTGAAAAGATTAGAGATCGATTCATTAGCAAATGAACGGAAAATTCCTGTCCAGCACACATTCAACATCACAACCCTTTGGATTTTCACTTCTTGGCTGCTTCACAAACTCGATTTAGATATGAAAAAGAATATTCCATTGTGTCTCTTATACAAAGTATTTAAAGTTTCGCTGAAAGGTATAACCCGGAGACCACTAAGAAATTTGAAAGAATGTTTCGAAGTGTGCTTCGTTCTGTCTTCATGCTGGAGGAGGTAATTTTCAACAACTTCTGTAGGGTCACAGGAGATGTGGTTCATATAATATAGCCATATATATAGGTCAATAAATGTTTTATAATAATACTTTCTTTCCCATCAACGTGGTGTATCTATGATGACAATTGATGCATTAGAAGTGCTTCTAATTCGCAATTTAAAGATGTTGTTTCTGATGGAACACAGTGTGTCAGTGGATGCATTGTATAGTCCATAAGTTGTATATCAAGTCTAATAGACTGATAGTTATTAACTTAATCACAATATTCAATCATTGGCTGCAGCAAAAATAATCAAAACTATATACTGTTTCATCAGATAACGTATTTTTTTAATTGCGAATTAGAAGCACTTAAAAATAAGTCAAGTACCATTATAGATGCATCACTTTGAAGGAAAAGAAAGGATTTTTATTATTATTCAACATTTATTGTCTTATATCATATGAGGCACATCTCCTGAGGTCCTACAAAAGTTGTTAAAATGACCCCCTCCGATGTGAAGACAGAACGATGCACGCTTCAGAACATTCTAGCATACTTTCATGAGAGTCTTATTGTTATATTTTTGAGCGGAGATTTGACCATATTGTATAAGAGACTCATTGGGACCTGTTTTTTTATATAAAAACTTATAAACTCGAGTTTGTGTAGCAGCCCATATGCGAAAGTCCAAAGAGTTGAGATCTGGACTGTGTGCTGACCATGAATTTTATTTCCGTACTTCTGCTAATCACTCGACCTCGAAACTTTTCTTTAAATTCTAGAGCTGCATTTGTGCAATGTGGTCTTGCATCCACCAAAGTGAAGAAGTTGCAGGCTGGGCCAAATAATGTGCTGGAGCATTCAGAGTTTTGAAAACAATTAACTGGTATAACAAGTTGCCATATTCGTTAAGAAATGCTTGAACAATTGGAACCTTTCCATTAATAATTACAACGAAGATCAGTACCTTAGCATCATACCAATCATTTGTTTTTCAGATATTTCGAGGATTTTCATTCGTATTTTTTCGATGTGTTTTTGATGGAGGCAAATTAACTTCTCGTCTGTCCAAACGATTCAATTGGCAATGTTGGATGGTTGGTGCATAATCCATTTACAAAACCGCTATTTATGTGGTTTTCTCTAATGGTCGAACTGAAGTTCAATGATAAAACCGGAAACTAAATGAATGTAAGACGATCCTCCACCACGTGGTTTTGATGTGGATGAAATCTGCTGAAAAGCTTTTCTGATAGAAAAACTAGTGGTTTCTTCAAAGAAACTGTTCACCTCCTGAATCGCAGTTTGTGTATTTTTGATCTTGTTTTCATTTTTTTTTGTGAATAGAATCAGTTTCATTGAATAGACCATGAACTCTTGTGAAAATTTTCAAGCTAGTAAGATTTAGCCACCCTTCCATTTATCTTGGGAAAGCATGCATTTTCGGCATACTGTTGAAGAAGAAGGTGTTTTGTCAAACTACAGAGTACAGGACGATGCATTTCTTCTCAAATTCAAAAACATTTTTAAATTGAAGAACAATGCCAATATTAATAGGGTGATAGAAATTCACTCTCTATGGACAAAATGGCTTATACATAATACGACTTGAAGCAATTTAATTTCTCCCATTTTGCAATTTAAAAATGACGATTTTGATAGAATACAGTGTTCAAGCATGTCAAAAGCAACTAAAAATAATCAAATAATTGACACTTCTTCAATTTGGAGGATTAATCCATATGTTTTTATTAATCCATAGATTTATTTGTTAAAAAGTTCAGACCTCAAGGGGGGGGGGGCATCTGCCCCAAATAAATAAAATTGCTCGAATTATAAAATTGCACAGTTTTCTATTTTATAAAAGTCAGTTATTCATGAAGTGGAGCTGCACCTAACAATCCTTGTTTATTTTTAGTAACTGATCATTAATCATTCTATAAATGATTTTAATTATTACTCATTCTGCATAATCTTTTTTTTAGACCGTTTGTGTCATCTCGTTTGTAACATGTGAATTGGAATCATGTGGTGAATCACTACTATTCATGTTTTTTTATCATAAAATCCGATTTTCTTTGTAGATTTATTGAAACTCTGCAATATCTCTGAATTATTTCACCTATTGAGGTACCACATACAGATAGGCTAGTAATAAATAAATGTTCGGGTTTTATGATAAAAAAAAACATGAATAGTAGTGATTCGCCACATGATTTCAATTCACATGTTACATACGAGATGACAAAAACGGTCTAAAAAAAAGATTATGCAGAATGAGTAATAATTAAAATCATTTATAGAATGATTAATGATCAATTAATAAAAAGAAATAAGGATTGTTAGGTGCAGCTCCACTTCATGAATAACTGACTTCTATAAAATCGAAAACTGCAATTTTATAATTCGAGCAATTGTTCATTCGAGCAATTGTTTTTCGAGCAATTGTTTTCGAGCAATTGTCCTTCGAGCAATTGTTTTCGAGCAATTTACCGGCTACCCTAGTAATCTGTTTGATAATGACATCGTGTTTGGTAATCTTTTTGATAATGATATCGTGTTTGGTAATGATATTATGTTTGATAATGATATCGTGTTCGGTAATCTGTTTGATAATGATATCGTGTTCGGTAATCTGTTTGATAATGATATCGTGTTTGGTAATGATATTATGTTTGATAATGATATCGTGTTCGGTAATCTGTTTGATAATGATATCGTGTTTGGTAATCTGTTTGATAATGATATCGTGTTCGGTAATCTGTTTGATAATGATATCGTGTTTGGTAATGATATTATGTTTGATAATGATATCGTGTTCGGTAATCTGTTTGATAATGATATCGTGTTTGGTAATCTGTTTGATAATGATATCGTGTTCGGTAATGATATTATGTTTGATAATGATATCGTGTTTGATAATGATAATCTGAGAAAATTTGAATGTTGCCAGAGTTTCGTTTTTTTCTTTTGAATTCAATGTTATGATTTGTTTATTATTTCGACTTTAAAAATCGGTAATGATGTTCAAAATAGCGATTGATATAATAACTTGCTAATGTGTTTAATTTACAGAATGTATTAATATAATATAATTCATTTTCCATGAATTTTTCAAAACTCCTAATGAAAAACTGTATTAATGAAGCTAAATTTAAATTGCCAATAATTAAAAACACAATAAATTCATTTGTTTTTACATGCGACAATTATAATCCTTAATTATAAAAACTGTCTAATACAGCTAGGCAAAGTAAATATCTTACTAAATAGAATAATATTGTGTTTATAAATAGAATGAAGAGTATTATTTATTTTAACTAGTAATTCACATTTTTACAGGCGCACCGTACTTCCTATACTCTGGATTGATCAAACATAAGAAAGATGGCGAAGTGATCTTCAAGTGGGTGGATGGAACAGCTTACGATCTGAATGTCCACGTTGAGGTACAATCTACATCTGTAATATACTACATCTTGCATTATGGGAAACTAGATGACTGGAATCGTGATGCTAACTGTCTCTGTCAGGGTAACCCAAGCTTCTTGGATTGGTAATTAATTGATTGATTGAACCTGTAAAGGTAATAAACAAAAGATTCACGAATAAAATTTGAGGGTTCTAGGTAAATTGCTCGAAAACAATTACTCGAAAAACATTTACTCGAAAAACAATTGCTCGAAAACAATTACTCGAAATACAATTGCTCGAATGAACAATTAATTGCTCGAATGAACGATTGCTCGGAAGACAATTGCTGGAAAAACAATTGCTCGAACTACCAATAATTGATCTAATGAACAATTGCTCGAATGATCAAATTGCTCGAATGACAATTGCTGGAAAAACAATTGATCGAACTACCAATTGATCTAATGAACAATTGCTCGAATTATTAAATTGCACACAGTTTTAAAATTTATAAAAGTCAGTTATTCATGAAGTGTATCTGTACCAACCATCCTTGTTGTTGAATATTAAAAAAACAGTTATAGTTGTGGGTTTAGTGTGAGTATGGTTTGGTGATCTTTTAGGGTGAAAGGACTATATCACATTACGGTTGTGCGGAGTATAGATTTATCGACTTATTGTTAGAATTAAGAGGTGAAGCTATTTTCTTTTCTGATTGATTTTTACGTGTCCATTGAACTTAATTTCCTTTTGACATCAGTAAAATGGCCTTTTGTTAAAGTTAAATCTTACTATTTAAAGTTAGCACGACCTCTGTTAATCGTACCACTTGTTTATTTTATATTTTCCCTACTCTACCAAATCTCTCTATCTTGTTGACTCTTCCTCTTCTTCCACATTCGAGCAATTAATTATTCGAGCAATTAATCATTCGAGCAATTGTTCATTAGAGCAATTGTTCATTCGAGCAAATGTTCATTCGAGCAATTGTTCATTTGAGCAATTTTTCGTTCGAGTAATTTTTTTTCGAGCAATTGTATTTCGATCAATTGTTCATTCGAGCAATTGTTTTTCAAGCAATTGCTTTCGAGCAATTGTCTTTCGAGCAATATACCGGATACCAAATTTGAGATATAACTAAGTTGTTCTCTAAAAAATGTTTTCTTATAGATGTTATAGATGTTGGTATAAACCGTTCAAAATGGTTAGGTATGACGATGGAATTTTGATATTTATTAATCTGTATATTCAATATGTGTTAAAATTTCATAATGGAAACGATTAAGATACACCTATTTTACCACCTTTACCACAATTATGAATTTATGATACACTAGTTTTACCACACTCAGAGAAAGGATTAGTTGAATCAAATCAAATTTGATTTGTTTTGACTCATATGAATGGGTTATTTTTGCGCCTAACTACGTGGTGAGTTGCAGGTACTACTTAAAAGTAGTTAAATTGACGTGGGTTAAAACAAAACAGTCGTTTTGACTCACTCCTAAACTGAAAAAAAGTTGCGCCAACTCGCATAGTAAGTTAATTTATACACCAGATACATTGGATTAACAGTCGTTGTGAGTTCCTTCAATACACTCTGTTATAGGGGTGGCTAAGCCACCGTTCTATAATAGTTTAGTTTAGTTTGGTGGTTGGTTAAATAAAGTTATATAGAACGAATACTACATTTAGAATAATTAAAAATAATGATATAAATGAAATGAGATTAAATGTGTGAGTGGTAGAGTCACAGCCTGTAATATGAACAGGAATTACAGATTAATTAGGGACTACATATTATTAATCAATAATATATAAACAAAAGATAATGCAAACTACCTACATAAAATTACTTTGAATAAAAAAAGGAATTAAACAACATTTATATACTTAATTTAAATATATTAAACTAAAAGAAGACAACAACTTACCGAGAGATTCCCGGCTGTACCTCTATGTAATGAGTGATTAGAAATGATTTGGCAGAATGGCATATCAGCCTTTTGTATGAATGCTTGACAAACAAACTTAGCGCATGCGCAATAACACAAGTTTATAACTACCTATTTATAAAAATGGCACTAGTTAATACAAGGAATTACGAATTAAACTTATATAAATCATGATAAATAAAAAGAAAAGAACCTAATTACAAAATATAAAGTTTGAACATAAGTTAGTTTAGGAGATACAATATATTTAAGGTTTGCTCCAGAAGGAACTTACTAGGACATTCTAGAGCAAATTCTTGAACATTATTAACTCATAAATATTTGTAACAAAATGATTAATTATAGTGAAATGATAAAGTTGAAATAATTTGGTTTGTTTAAACTATTTAGGAAAATTATTTTATAACAAAAAAGACAACTTTAGCTACCTAATATTAAAAAATGAAAAATGAGAATTATTTAGAAGTCTAAGATTAAATATGAGAATGAATGAGACATGGGAAATGATATATATTATTATATATTACTATTATGAGAAACCTATTTTGATAGTGATCATGCATCACTACACTGTCATAGTTGTTTTAAAATACTTTTAGAAGTAAATTTTATCTCTCATAGTAAGTTGATTCAATCTATAAAATGAATTGAATTAACTAATGTTTGATGACACACCAAATCATAGTTGTTTTAACACACGTGAAAACATGAATAAAGTCCAACCAACTCTCATAATAAATTGATTCAAAGCATAAATTGATAACCCATTAGATATGAGTAAACTTTTTTCTCTGTGCACTTACTATATCTCTTTTCCAAGACTTGATATCAATCATATCATGGATTCCTATATGTATAAGTTTGCCTTATTTATTTCTCACATTGGTAGAGTTTATTTAATTCCTCACACAAAAATATCAAAATAAGAAAATACACTTTGATTACGTGCAGTAAGTGTTTAGATATGGTACTGTAGAGTGTTTAGGGTAAGTTTCAAGTAGTCGAACAATTTGACATTTTCAATTTAAAAAAATATTTAATTTAGAATTTTAACTCGTTATTACGAAATTATTTGATCAGAAGTTTCATAAAGCTCCACAGTTAAAAGGTAGGGAGAGGGATAGTTAGTGCACTAGATATATCTGTAATTTCTTCATTTTTTCTGATATTTAATAAACACTTAACAATGCTGTTGTTTTCCTCGTCATTCCTGAAAGTTTTGATTTGCAAATCGACCAAAATGTTCTGTAGCCACCTGTAAAAAACAGGCAGGCAGCTGACCAAGTCTGCCTGTTAGGTTGATATCTAAGTAGTGAGTATCTAGGTATCAAAGTCCAGTTCCAGCCTAACTTGTTCGGTAAAAAATTAACTATCAAGTGTTTAAAGTGCGCAGATATCTAACGGTATAATTAATTCAATAAAAATGACGTATTTTTCCAAAGAGAAGCAATGAATTTCTTTAGGAAAAGATCTTTCCTGATGAATCGATGAATTTTGTGATGTCATGAAATAGTCATCACGTCACATAGTACTTACTGTAAACACAGTTTTCAGGGGACAGCCATCAAGTAAACATCTATTATATTCAGTTCCTGTCGGTCGCTCATAGAGTTTAGCTAACAACTATAAGCTCTGTAACGTACTCAAGATATTCTGTGTATTACTTGTGATCCTAAATAAGAATAAATACCTACATCCCTATGAAACTAACCCATTAACTTTAAAATGAGTATTAATCCTATCATCTGTACAGCTAAAGTGTTAATCCCTGAGGTCTGAGAATAGGGAACATAAACTTGCAGCTAATTATAGTATAACGTAATTAAGTTACTTGTATATAGTTACAAATAGGTGACTCACAGTATTAGAATATCCCTATAAACAACGTACATCGATTCGATTTCTTTTCGATTGCCTGGAATTTCGAATCGATGGATTGGTCCATCGAATCGACAGACCGTTGTTTGTAGGGATGTAAACTGGCGGCTTAACAGTTTTGCGGTACCCTTCGCGTGTACCCTCCCGCGGTGTGCAGACGTTTCATCGACAGACGTTTCGTCGACAGACATTTCGTCGACAAGACGTTTCGTCGACAGGACGTTTCGTCGACAAATTTTCATAAAGGGGATATTAACACACTCTAATGTTTCAAAGCATGTACTTTGACAGAATAATGTATCACACGATCAAATTAAAAATTAGAATAATGGTAAGGAGGAAAACTATTCAATATATTTCAATCGTTTGTCTACTTTAACACTAAACCAAAACTATTCAATAATAACAAATTATTTTAAAGTTATTTAATATTTTCGGGTCAAGTTACGTTTGTGATAATAAAAAATTAAAACAATTTCCTCTCAATAATTTACATTTCATCTATACTATAATAAGAGCCGCTTCCGTCCGTGTAATACAGGAAATACATATTAAAAGGAAAAACAAATCATTTGTGGCAGTATCATGACTACGGGCTACAATGATATTGACACTAATTATTTGAAAATTTAAATTCATATTTTGGCTTTTGAAAGATTTTTTTGTTTAATAGAAATATTGGTACCATAATACATACTTGAATTCAAATATAATTTAGATTCAATAACTGGTACTGTACTACTGTAGTGATAATAAGATTTATATAGTCGAATTTGTAATTGACAAGTCATTTTCAGTTGGTAAATGTCCACTGTTCGACTACTGCGTGTTATCTGTAATTGAGTGGTATTACTCTGTAAAAGTCAAGATTTAATATAAAAAACTCGCCGTTGAATGCTTATCGATACTTAGGTTATTGTTTTACCAAAAAGTGATTCTTTGAATCAAGCAGTTGGCTTTAAAATAGAAAAAGTTCATAGTTATCGAACGATATACCATCTTCGAATTTGTGATCCTCCAAGAAAAATATGAGCTAATTACATAATATTGCAGAACTAATAAATTATTATTAATATTCTTAATACTCGAAACGACACATTTACACAAGCCAACACGGCAAGATACTAATAGGCAGTTGTAATACGAGGCTACTTATAGAGTATAGACGAAGAATTTAATTTAAGAATACTCTTTGCGTGTGGATACAGTCATTTAGATTTCAATGATTTCATTATCTGATGCTATATATTTTTTAGTTTTGTCTTACAAATACAACTTTTCAAATTACTTTAAAATAATTTGTTATTTTTGAGTTGTTTTGGTTTAGCATTAAAGTAGCAAACGATTTAAATTTATTTATTAGTTTTCCTAGCGAAACGTGTGTCGACGAAACGTCTGTCAACCCCTCCAGCGGATATGAGAACCCAGTCCTGTTTTTACCTTTATTTTTACCTATTTTCTTTTTTCAACATGATATGTTCTATTAATACCTTTTTTCTATACTTTAACATAATATTCATATGTTAATACCTTTATTTTCTGTATTCCTACATAATATTCATATATTATTACCTTTATTTTCTAACTTGACATGAAGGTTGCACTTTCAAAAGTAACCTAAGATAAGATTTATTATCTTTTATTTATTGTTCCATTCAACAATGAAAATGAGCATACCTAGGTTTTACTAATAAAAATAGCATTTTATTCCATTTTAAGTGAACTTGCCTGCATTTTTAGCAAAAATTGTTTGAACAAAAATTAAATGTATTAGGCGATAGACCATATGTAGATTATCTCATTGTTTGTTTGGAAGCTGCAGTGGCTAGAGCAGAGTGTACTAGGTGAGAATACTACAGGTGTTAGCATTTAGTTGTGGTATATTGCTAAAATTGATTTAGTCTTACGTTCTGTTAATTTTATTTCCAGTAGAGAAACTAGGTGTCAATTATTTGGATTATTTTGTGCGGTGCCTCTAACTCCAGGTCCGGAATCCAATAAATTCTCGGTTAGTATGAATAATAGGATGCTTAAAGTTTTAACTTGTAGGATTTGTTACCCCTCCCTATCCTGGTGAAATTTCAGCTAGTGCTGACTCAGAGATAAGCTGGTTTTGGCGCATATGGCATAGTAACGAGGCCCTGAAATACCATGCGATGTCGATGTCAACAGCAGTCAGGCAATTGCTACTGCTTGTAATGTGTATGAGCCTATATTTTATTGTTCATTTTAGTAGCTAAACTGCCCGAACATTTATAATATATTGATCTCAAAGAAACCCAGAACTTGATTTATCCTCTGTTTGCAGTTTTCGTGTTATTTTGATGTTTTGAATTGAAATGGCGAAGAAATTTTTATGATTTTAATTAGTTATGAAATAAAAGTAGGTATCGTCCCTGATGATAAAGATCTTTATATTTGAAGTGGAATGATGACTTCTGGGTTTCAATACTTTTATTGATAATCTTCACCAACGGAACATATGTATAATGGGTTCTAGGACAACTCGCCGCCGGACAGCTCGCCGCCGGACAGCTCGCCGCCGGACAACTCGCCGCCGGACAACTCGCCGCCGGACAACTCGCCGCCGGACAACTCGTCGCGGACAACTCGCCGCCGACTATTCGCCGTGAGGACAATTCGCCGTGAGAACAATTCGCCGTGAGGACGATTCGCCGTGAGGACGATTCGCCGTGAGGACTATTCGCCGTGAAGACGATTCGCCGTGAGGACGATTCGCCGTGAAGACGATTCGCCGTGAGGGCGATTCGCCGTGAGGGCGATTCGCCGTGAGGACGATTCGCCGTGAGGACGATTCGCCGTGAGGACGATTCGCCGTGAGGACGATTCGCCGTGAGGACGATTCGCCGTGAGGACGATTCGCCGTGAGGACGATTCGCCGTGTGGACGATTCGGCGTGTGGACGATTCGCCGTGTGGACGATTCGCCGTGTGGACGATTCGCCGTGTGGACGATTCGCCGTGTGGACGATTCGCCGTGTGGACGATTCGCCGTGTGGACGATTCGCCGTGTGGACGATTCGCCGTGAGGACGATTCGCCGTGAGGACAATTCGCCGTGAGGACAATTCGCCGTGAGGACAATTCGCCGTGAGGAAAATTCGCCGTGAGGAAAATTCGCCGTGAGGACGATTCGCCGTGAGGACGATTCGCCGCTAGGACAACTCTCCGCGTGATTTATGTTTTGCCAGCGTATACATCATTTACAAATATTTAAAAAAGTTATAAATTTGAACAATGATTTGCTTCTATAATAAGCTGACGTAAAACAATAGTTGACACATTTTATTATTTCAATTAATTAGTTTCTTTTGTTATATCTGTGAGAATAGAGTATTTCAGGCCGCAAAAAATATTATTAGAGTTATTAATTTAAATTTAGGAGTGTTTAACGTCTGCTTTAAAACGAAGGGTTTTCTAGTTGACGTCAAAAGAAAATTAAATACAAGGGACAGGAAGAAGAAGTCAGAAAGCATAGTGACTCCTTGAACAAAGGCATCAACCACCAGTCCGTGACAATTCTAATGGATGCAGAAAAGCTACTTCGTGGATGCAATCACTTACCAAGGAATGATATGAAAAGGAACACAAGCACAGGCGACTGCACTCACGAATAGAAGAGGAAAATGAAGAGGTGATTGTAAATGTAACTTCTTAGATTTCATAAGACAAAAATCTAAGACTTCGTAGTTAAGTAACCTTTCGTTTGCACTGATTTACTAATTTTAAACAAAAGTAAATTTTACAGGTGATTAAACGTATTAAGAAGACACCTGAACTTGTTTTCTTTCCAATAGCAAATTATTTCTTAGCCAAATACACATTCAAATAGAACGAAGAAAATTTTATTGTTAATTTAGAACACACACTATGTTTATATTATAGTTAAAAAATTTAACTTTTGAAATGGAAAAGAAAACTTTTTCAAATACGTAATAATAATTATAATAAATAATTTACAACATGCAGCTTATATTTAAAATATTTTTTATACATTCATAAATTGTGTATACGGCGTTAAAACATATATCACATGGCGAGCTGTTTTGGCGGCGAATTGTCCTAGCGGCGAGTTGTTCTCACGGCGAATTGTCCGGCGGTGAGTTGTCCGGTCACCGTATAATGGTATCAGGCGGTTTTTCCGAAAACTAATTCGCTGAAACCAAATTCTCCGAAAACTAATTTGCTGAACCCTAATTCGTCGAACCGTATTCTCCGAATACGAATTGTCCGAAACCCAAATTTGTCGAAAATGAATTCGCCGAAGTGAAGATTGGCCGAGAGACAAATTCGCCGAAAGTCAAATCTGCCGAAAGACTTATTTAAAACCAACAAATGTAGAAGTGTTCAAAAAGTTACAGAAAAGAAACGAAATAACGAAATCATAAGCCTTAATTACACTAAAATTGATCCTTTAATTATTCTATCTCTAACTGTTAATCTTTGTACCACAAAATGATTCTTTATGTTTGTTCTTATTTTGAAGACGTTTAAGCTTTATTCAGTCATTATCAGTCAGTCAGTTTTGACTGCATGTTATATTTCATTCATTTGAGCGTTTGGCTTGTTTCTAGATTGTGTGTTACTATAACGTGTTTATTCATTTTTTTGTGAGTAATCCATTTATAGTGCTTTGTTTTAATGTAGGATGATATATATCACGGTAAGTTATATAAACTACATGTAAACAACTTAACTAAAATTATTTTTGTAAATACGCCATATAAAGACGCACGGGATTCATATTTTGGAATCAGCTTTTAATAGTATTCCATACAGAAGGTGTGTTGTAGACTTGTGGCTGACATAATAAATATTTATTCCATTTATTGCGTTTAGAATATGAAATTGTTAGTAATGTATAACATATTTATTAGTTATGTTTATATCTTCCCAATATACCTCTGGCTTCAACGATAGTGTCACTTGCATGAATAAAATTGTTTCAGTTAAAAACATTGATTTCTATCAACCTTTTATTTTTAATGCCAATTAGCGGAACACAAATTTATATAGCAATAGCAATGTCATATTCATACAAGAAATGTGTTTTTTATGCATATGATATAATGATGAGAACTACAAAGTTCCACAGAATGTTCTTTATAAGTACATTAAATTTGATTTTCGACAAATTCGTCATTCGGAAAAGTTGTCCTTCGGCAAATTCGTGTTTCGGAAAATTTGTTTTCGGCAAATATGGTATATTCGGCAAACACGTATTCGGAAAATCCGTCTCGACGAATTAGTTTTCGGAAAATTTGGTTTCGGCCAATTCGTTTTCGGAAAATCAGCCTAGACCCATGTATAATATATGGAATGGTTACAGTTACTGTTTTATACCGATATAACAGAAGTCATCTGCCCAGAAGGAGCAAAATCGTCTGGTCTTAAAGCTCAGACTCTACTGAACACTATAGGGGTATCTATCATTAGGATATAATTCCAAATCTTTTTATTCTGTAGGTCTAGGGTAGGACAGCAGGAGTCTAGGCAATCTAACTTCTAGAGTATCTAGACCTTAGTTTAACTGACAACAGCTGGATGGCCTCACCACAGATAATGTTTTAATCAGTCTTTACATGACCATCCCCAAATGTCAATTACACTGCTTGAAAAGGTCTCGTAGAGTATTTTCACTAGAATCTCTTGGAGTGGGATAAGTTCATGAGCTCATTGTACTATGATATATTTTACAGTTGTGGTTTCTTAGTTATTTCCTAAATCCAAATGCTACACCTGGGTGGCATTGATAACAAGTAATTGAGTTCAAAATTGGAAGCTATTAAAATCTTGGATCGAGGGTGCTTATCTTAAACTGCACGTGATGATAATGGAACGGTATAAAACTTACTTTAAATTAATAAAACTTGGTAATAACAATGACATCAAATTTGCTATCTGAATTGGATATCTGGAGTCTATAATGAAAATGAGTCTATAATGAAAATATAGATAAATTCAGCGTATTTGTAAGCAATAGACAGAAAAATAATTAGCTAACAATATAAAAGAATGTTTACCATGTATACTTCATTGCTAAGACCATCTTGATTAGAGTGACTATAAAATAATCGATTTCGTGCCGTCTTCAATGCAACATCACGAATTAGGTGTTCTCTTGTGAATATATATCATGTACTTAGTGTTAAACTGATTGAGTATAAGAAGTGATTTTATTACGTTGGCTATGTAATATTTTTTTCTGTATCTAAATCATTTAGTTCCAATGTGTAAAAATGTTCAAAGAATTGCAATATACACCAGGCAAGAGCTATTCCAATCGGTAAGTCGAATACAATTACAGAATCAAATAAGTTGGATGTACTATATGTATAATTATACGCCATTTTTTCGTTAAGATCTCACAAAACTAGAATGATAATAATTGTACTATGAATTCAAATGACTTTTGCTAGATAGATCAATAACTTGCTATCTATTCCCAAGTAAAAGCCTTTCATTTAACTGTCTTTTATGACGAACTTTCAGTTTGAAATCATTTATTCCATGAATATGCGATTGACTTTTTTAAGGTGACCTCCATACTGCTAGTTCATTACGAAGAGAGTTGATCTTTGGACAGGATGTCACACTATTTCCCTCTAGTTGAAAATAATTCTGACTATTTAATCTATATTTATGAGGGAACAGTTGCTGATTCCAATTTAAATGGTTCCAAATTTTTTATTATCATTAACCAGATGCTTTTATTTAGACTAAAGTAACAAATAGAACTGATTTTTTATATATAGTTTGGTAGAGTTCACTTGGTCTCTTTAGAATAAAATTCCTGTTACAGTTACTGTGATAGATATCCTTATTAATTATTTTTAAACATCATCAGCTAGTCAATTTTAGAATTTTAATTAATTTGGATTTCAGATTACTCATTCAAAATTAATTAAATAAGTCTTTGATCTATTAGAAAGATACATTTCAATTTAAATTATTTGGTAATAATTTAAATTTAAAATATAAGACTACAAATTTGCCATTGATTGTACGAGAGACAATTCAGCGATTGGAAGAGTTCTCTGCTCTATTATTATAGCATTACATTAAGTTATTTCTGCGCCATTAATTTAACAGCAGAACGAAAAACAGATTAAATTATTTCTCAAACAAATTAGAACCAATATTCGAAAAAATTGTTACCTTTCTGTCGATAAACCAAAGGATAGAAGCAGAATGAAGTTCTATTTGGTGCTCTACCTGTTGACAAGAGAAGTCGCTGCTGTTATCCAATCAGTGGCTTGGAAAGAAGTTCTTGTTTCTCAGACGCTGGTATCTTTCACTGTCACTCTGCCAGTTTCAGCAGTTAAGGCCGCTAATATTTGTGATGCGACTGACAAATGTGTTCTGGTCTGTGCTGTGGAAAGTGACTATGGATTGTCAGAAAAAAACATTGAATCAGAGTACTACGAGAAAGCAGAGGGTGAGAAGTACAAATGCTGGACTAAGATGACAATAAGTTCATCTTAGTAATTGGCTTCTTGAATTAATTTCTTGATACCAAGGGATTGATATATATTTTTCAAGCCAAATAATTTTAAATAGATATTAAAATTGACCATCGTTATCCATGTTAAGACATGCCATTACACGAGTTCATATTTTTTTTTCAATAATAACCTAGCTAGATTAGAATAGATAGTAACCATAGAATAGAGTTACATTGCTCAATTTTGATAAATTGAATTCTAATTTGCCCATAATTAACATACGTGAATTATGATCTTCTTGTTACATTATAGACGGCCAAATTTTACCTCTGTTACATATATTAGACAGCCATTTTATATATGTAGGTAGTTGTTTTCGCTCTTTATTTTAAATAAATTATGTTTAATTATGTGAATGATCAATATCAAGAATTATTTATGCATGCAAGTCATGCATATCATATATGAATTTAATATTTGAATATTTGTTGTTGACAGCTATTTGAAATTTTTTCGTTTGATGATACTTAGCAAATATAGCCGATCACATTCCAGTTATTTGAAAGAAATCACAACCTGGTGAGTATTTATGCTGTTAATTTTTCAGTGAAACACACTCCAGTCAAGTTGGAGCAAGATGGACTCTACTACCACGCCGATTTCTCGCGCAGTAGCAAAATGAAAGGAGGAGATTGCATTCTCGCTTGTAGACGAATTCCAGGGTACAGATCAATCATTGCAAGGACAGATGACCAGTTCAAAGCAATTATTGAAGAGTATGAGAAACCTTACAATTACCTAGGTTGGTCAATTGATTTTTCTTTCATTTTATTATAATTTCAATCTTAATAGGTTAACATTAAGTTTTAAGCTATGCTTTATAGAGACAAGTTCGTTTCTTAATTATCCCTTTGTTCAATCTTCAGTGAGTTATATTAGAATGAAGAACAGTACAATGCTCAACCTTAAATTGATAATGATAGGATTCCTTATTTTTTCCAAAGGAATCAAATCAGTTACATACTTCAAGGAATCAAACCCATTAACAATTTTATACTTATCTGAACTTATACGTTACTATTAAATATTCCTCCAACAAAATAAATTTATCTTAGTATGAATAAAATAACAATTAAACAATATAATTATAATTAAATATTACATATTTTATTGTGAACTCAACTTGTGTTTTATAGGGTTCTAGGAAAGTTCCACTGCGGAAGATTTCACTGAGGAAAATTCCACTGAGGAAAATTCCACTGAGGAAAATTTCACTGAGGAAAATTTCACTGAGGAAAATTCCACTGCGGAAAGTTCCTCAGTCAAAATTCCACTGAGGAAAATTCCAATGGGAACATTCCACTGAAGAAGATTCCACTGGGAATATTCCACTGGGAATATTTCACTGAGGAAGATTCCACTGGGAAGATTCCACTGAATAGGTACAACTAAATATATGAATTGGTATCCGGCGGATTTTCCGAAAACTAATTCACCGAAACCAGATTCTCCGAAAACTAATTCGTCGAACCCTTATTCGCCGAACCGGATTCTCCGAATACGAATTTGCAGAACCCCAAATTTGTCGAAAACGGATTCGCCGAAGTGAGGATTTGCCGAAAGACAAATTCGCCGAAAGACAAATTTACCGAAAGACTTATTTATAACAAAATGTAAAATTACACAAAAGTTACAGGAAAGAAACGAAACAGCGAAATCATACATTAAATTATCCTTTAATTATTCTATCTCTTTCAATATTTCTATCACATTGTAACTGTTAATCTTTGTACCACAAAATGATACTTTGTAAATCGGGCAATTCAGTCAGGGAAAATACTTTTTAAATATCATAATGAAATCATTAATGAATAGTAAACTACATGTAAACAACTTTGGGAGATTACTAAACTAAAATTCTTTATGTAATTAGTAATTACGGGTGGCCGGTAAATTGATCCCCGGTCATTTGATTCCCAGTCATAATTTTTGTTTGCTCATATATTTAGCATACAATAATTTAATACGATTTTGACTTCTCTATAAAAATTGCCATTCACTATTAAATAATAAATAAAACTTGTGAAGCAATTTGACATCTACTATTTATATAATATTTTTTTTATATAGTGTGGGCCACAAAAATGTTTCCGCTTTTTCTAATACTTGTAAATCGTTAGCCAATGGACGAAAAAACTGTATCTTGGTCTCTTTTTCTCTGCCTCTTATTGTACTATTAACAGGTAAAAACATTTTTGAACTGATGGAAATAGTTTAAGAACAGGTAAGAAAAAAGTGAGGGTGATTATTTTTGTCATTGCGCGAAGCTTATTCTTAGAACTAACTCTGTGATTTTACTAACTAAAAGGCAGTGAATAAAAGGAAAAGATAAATATAATGGTAGACATTTTCAGTTGGAAACTATTTTGAAATAGAACAACTTCAGTGACATTTGATCTCATTGAAGTTTTCACTCTGAATATTCGTTTTTCGCTTGTTCATTGCATGGTTAAGGCCCGCTTCACACATGCATTTTTAACTCTGCGGAAAAAAAGCTCTGCTTAAAATGTGTTTAAACTTGTGTTTTTTTAATTAAAAATGTAAGTTTGAAGCGGCCCTTAACCATGCAATGAACAAGCGAAGAACAAATATTCAGAATGAAAACTTCAATGAGATTAAAATGTCACTGAAGTTACTCTATTTCAAAATAGTTTCCAAGTAAGAAGTGTAAGCACCCTGTATTATAATATCTACCATTACAATTTTTTATCCTTTTACCCCTTTTATTCACTGCCTTTTAGTAAGTAAAATCACAGAGTTAGCTCTAAGAATAACCTTCGCGCAATGCCAAAAAAATAATCACTCTCACTCTTTGCTTACCTGTTCTAAAACTATTTCTATCAGGTTTAAATTATTTTTACCTGTTAATAGGACAATAAGAGGCGGAGAAAAAGAGACCAAGATACAGTTTTTTGTCCATTGGATAACGATTTACAAGTATTTGAAAGATCGGAAACATTTTTGTGGCCCATAGTGTATAATGAAAAAAAAACAGAATTCAAACAGCTAGAACTTATTATCGCATCAAATTAATTATTTTTATTTACAAATAATTTACATTTACTAATAGTCAGAAAACATACAGGGTGCGGAGAAAGTCCCCGATCAAATTTTATTTTTAAATTAAATATGTTATTTATTTACTAAATTTATCCATTTATATCTCATTCTCTTCCTATAAACATATACTTTAATGTTCCAGGTCTAAATTTTGATAAATTTGTATTGTCTTTTGTAAAAATGAGTCAACGCGAGACTATTATTCAGCTACACTGCGCGGGGAAGACAAACTCAGAGATTGATAAGCTGTTAAAAGCACTGAAATCGACTGTTAGGGATGCTGTTAAACGCTACCAAGAACTGGAGACAACAGGTGATCGACCCAGATGTGGACGACCTCGCACTGATTCACTCCAACCAAAATCAAATCAATTAGGGAGCGGATAAGGAGGAACCCCAAGCGAAGCATGAGAAAGATGTCTAAGAGTATGGCGCGGATATCGACGAAAAAAGTGTGAGAACCATCGTCAAAGAAGACCTCAAGTTGTCCCCCTTCAAAATGACCAACATGTAACAGCTCACGGACTTGCAGAAACAGAAGAGGATGGACAGATCAAAGATTCTTTTGAATGCAATGAAAGATGGCACGCAGGTTGGTGAGATTGTCTTTTGGGGTGAGAAAATGTTCATTGTAGAGGCCAAATTCAACTCTCAGAACGACAGAATTTTGGCAAAAAGTGCTGACAGTATCCCACCATCCGTAAAGACTGTTTTCCGTCGCCAAAAGCCTGCCTCTGTGATGGTTTGGACTGCCATCTCTGAGAGTTGGAGATCTTCTCTCATTTTCGTCAAATAAGGCGCTAAAGTTAACGCAAAATCGTATATCGAGGATATTTTGACTCCAGGACAAGTCAAGATGAAGAAGCACTTCAAGGACAGGCCTTTTACCTTTCAACAGGACGGTGTGCAGTCGCACACAGCGAACAAAACTCAGGATTGGTGTGAACGTCACTTTCCTGCGTTTTGGAGGAAGGAATTGTGGCCTCCTTCATCGCCGTACCTGAACCCTCTGGACTTTTGTGTGTGGTTCATCTTGGAGAAGGAAGCGTGTGCTACAGCTCATGATAGTACGGAAACTCTGAAGAATTCCCACGAGCGACAATGGGCCAAAATTCCCCAAGAAACGTTCCGTGCTGCAGTAAAGAGCTTCAGATGTAGATTCGAGAGAGTAATCGCCGCCAATGGTGGTCATATTGAAAAATAATTGGTAGAACTGTTAAATGGGTTTATTGAGAAATTGTGTGATAAGTTTTGTTTTATTTCATCCATCACAACTCATTAAATTATCATTTTTATATGATCGGGGATTTTCTCAGCACCCTGTATTACAGATGATGGGAAATATTAACCAACTCTTGCAAGCTAAAGTTAGGTATATTCACTTCGAAATCTAAGTGAATATACTTTATTAACTTCCAATTAAGCTGTTTTCTCCGTAACTATTCAAACAGTATGATCATGTAGGTGGGATAGATTGAAAATAATTTTATGGTAAATAGTATACTTAAGTTATTTTACCATAAAATTATTTTTATTTCCCACCTGCATGATGATAATAATTGTAATAGTTACGGCAAACAAGCTTAACTGAAAACTACCAATAAAATTGTCAAAAGTTACTCTTCAATAAACTCCTATACCAGGAGAAATAATTAGGAGGCATGCTCCTGATTTATTTTATTAGTCATATGTGCTAGTTATAATAAGTGTGGGGTATATCTGTACATTTGATTTTACCATAGAATATTTTTTGTTGCCGAAATGTAAATTTGAAAGCATATATTGTTACTTATTTCAAGTTATTTGAATGAAGAAATATTTAATTCCTTGTTAGTTGTTTTACCCTTAGTTCTTAGTTTCTTTTAAAAATAACTTGTAAAAACTGTAAGGTGTATATTTCTATTATATAATGAATAATTAATATATTCACATATAATGAATGACTAGTGGGTGAATAAACGAAAAATATGACTGGGAATCATTTGACCGGGGATCTTTTGACCAGGAATCAAAAACCGGGGATCTTTTGACCGGGGATCAATTGACCTAGACCCATTATAGCATATATCTTAAATAGGGTAATAGTTCAACCCCAACACTTATTAATTATTATTTACAGATGAAAAGTACTACCTCTACACGGGATTGGTCAAACATCAGAAAGATGGCCTAGTGATCTACAAATGGATGGATGGAACAGCTTTCAATCTAACCGTCTCTATTGTGGTAGATGTTGCAGCTCAAATAAACCACATCATGCTTCTTGGGAAGATGAATGACTGGGATGGTAATGGTAACTGTCTTTGTCAGGGTAACCCAAGCTTGTTGTATTGGTAATTAATTGATTGGACATATAGGTAATAAAACTGAAAGTTCAAGAACAGAATTTGATGAAAGGGAGCTTTGTATAACTTAGCTTAATTTTCTGAACACATTTATGTTTTGTGGAGAGAAGTGAAGATTTAGAGTGAACATTTTAATGCAAATAATTATTGGAATATTATAATAAAGTGTGAAGCAATTACCAATGTAGAAGGTAGTGTGTGACCTGTAAGTTTAGTCTGAAAATTATATCAGACTAATGTATGTTTATTAATTGTTAAAGTATGTATGTATCATTATATGTAGAATTTTCTAGCTGGTTTTTAAACAACACAATCAGTTCTTTATTTCAGTTTTTAAAAAATCGTTTCTGTGATTTATGATATTAATGTTCATTTTCAGATCGTGAACAGATAACCTTCCAATTTTTTGAGCTTTCCTATTAAAAATGCCTTTTTTTCATAACATGCATGGTCATATTCATTTTTACTCAGGTAGTTAACGTTTGTCGATAATGGTTTTTCTATGGTTAGGTACGACTATTGGATTTTGATGTTTGTTAATCTGCATATTCAACTTTTATTACAATTATATGAATGATATTAGATATACAAAATATAGCTTCCCAATTTCATAATTATAACAATTAAGATACGCATATTTTAACCACTTAGCTATTTGTATAGCTACTAATTAATATACCTATCTATTTTCCAAGATTTGTTATCACATATTCCTTTAATTTTTAGGTTATATTTAATTTTTTCTGACATTTACAAAGCTCATATAATAACTCATATAAAAAATATTAACTTTAAGAAAAAAAGTCTACTACGGAAAGTGTTCAGATATGTTATTATATAATGTTTAGGATGAAGTTTGAGTTATCCAATGATTCGACACTTTCAATCTTGTAAGAAAAAGCTACAGTACGTCATTTAAAATACTTAATCGTTATTTAAATTCGAATTCATGATGCCTGCGAGTTTCATGGATACAAAGTTGTTATATCAGAAGTTTTATAATTAAGGCGCCACGGGTAATAGGTAGGGAGAATTCGTACTGCAGATATCTGATTGATTGCTGTATTGTTTCTCATCTTTAATAAATACTAAAACTATTCATCCATTCATGCTTTTCCTATAAACTAGTTCAAATTGCTGTTGCTTGCCTCGTCATTCATGAAAATCTTGGTTCTCAAATCAAGCAAGATACCCTGAAGTCTTCTGAAAAACAGATAGACATCTTCGGATTCAAATGCCATATCGCTAATGTCAAAATAAAAATAAATAGAAGTGACTGTAACCATAGTAAACAGAATAGTATAGTACCCCAGTTACATGTATTATTCAAAATTATTCTGGGTAGGCTGTGACGTCATGAATGTAAGCCAGAGGTCACGTCATAGTAAACAGAATTGCTGTGGGTCACGTGGAATAGAGAATTAAGATGGCGGCCAACGCGACCGATCTGACTAATGATCTAATTATCTTGAATAAATCGTCTTCTTCAAGACTAAAAATTTGTTACTATTTTGGGTGTAAAAAGACCAGTACCTAGCAATTTCATCAACAGTCATTTTTTTAATTTTCGTCCGTACCTAAGACTATAAAGATTGGAAAATAGCATGCGGTAATGTGGAATTAAAAAAAATATCACCGAAAACGTTATTTAACAAAAGTTGGGTATGTTGCAGCCATCTTTTGTGTTTGTACTGTACGTACAAACGTACGCACCATTGTTGACATGTGACGTCACAGCCTACCGGGACAGGCGTAATAGATCCCCCCTATAGCTCTGGGATACTATATCTTCTCTGTACTTGTGCTGTAACCCTATAAACAACGTATATCGATTCGATTGCCGGGGATCTCGAATCGATGGATTGTTCCATCGAATCGACAGACCGTTGCTTGTAGGAGAAGTAGTTCCATGAACAAATTCACCTACCACCAGTTGGGGATATGGTTATGTATGTAGAAAGTTACACTGTAAATGCAGTCACTTACCAAGGAATGTAACGAAAAGGAACAAGCAACGAGTCGACCGCACTCACGGATACAATTAAGAGGAAGTGAAGAGATGATAGTAAATGAACCATACGTGTGGCGAACTACTATATTTTTTTGTTACATTCATTTGATTATCCTCATTTATTGTTTATATATTCAATTATTGATATCCTCTTTATTGATACCCAAATACCGACAGATCGATTTATTTTAGATATTGATGACTAAATTAATTTCGGATTTTATATTTAAGAAATGTTATTAAACAAAACTATAAATGGTATAATCATAATTTTCAAATAAAATTATTTGAAGCGTACAATATCGCACATAACAAATTCTCCATACATAATCAATTTTAGTAGGTTTGTCCTGAATGTACCGTATCCGGTATCGTCATACTTCTAATCAATTAAACTGACACTCTAACTGAAATTTTATGTAAAATTATTTAAAATTTTGATCGATATAAAAAATACATGGAAACATGGAAATGTAAAAACCTAAACCATGAAAATGTCTCTAGGTCTTGTTATATAATATAGATGAAACGTGACGATAATTATTAGAGAGTGGTGATCACGGTGGTGAACTAGCAAATTCACCAAAAATAGTATCTTTTAATACAAAAATTCTAGTTTTGTGGTGGTGAATAGGTATTCATTTACCTATAATATCATAGAATTCATTTATCTATATTTTATACAGGTTCGGATTTCGGTACATGGAATCGCTATTCATTTGTTTTACACGCCAAAGAAAGATCAAAAATCAAACATTCCGCTGCAGAGAATGTGAAGAAAAGGTTGTCTGTTGAAATTTTGAATAATGTAAGGCTAATATACCCTGGGATAATGGACCAGGAATAAGCTTCGTAGAAAAAGTACCGAAACAATAATCAAATTTGTAGACTTTAGAACTATGTATAGGTATACCCAGGGCCTAGCCGCCTAGGTAGATAGTACCGTAGTTATTACCTACTGTGCCAACACTTGATAAATGTACTATGTAGTATGTACCTAGGTGCAGTACTTTTATCATATTATGGTAGCCTGGTAGGGTCAAGCAGGTAAATTGCGGCACACTAACTAGGCAACACCATAACTAACTGTGGCCTCTAACAAGAGGCACATCATAGCTTCAAAACACACGTTAAAAACTTAAATTAATAATTTATAGCATGCACTGCGACTGCGTTTCTTTTGATAGCTTATGTAACATTTTAATAGATTTTCGGTTCAGAATGCTTTTAGACTCTTGAGGTGAGTTGAGAGGGCCGCAATTTACCTGCGTAGTGCGTGACTCTATGTACCTAGGTACCTAAACGCTAAACCTAGACTATTTATTTTCACTGGGTAATGGGGACCAAGCACAGTACCTCTACATTCAATAGGAAGTCTATTATTTCCCATTATATAATTTATTTTTAAATTCACTCTATAGATCTGATCATCTGTGTCACCAGACTGTATAGGTACAGTATTACATGGTAAATTCCACTGACTTATCAATGGAATTTTTCTCCATTGTAAATATAGGAGGAAATGAAGGATTGTGTGCATAATGCATAGAAATGTTAAAATGTCCCATATTCTGCAGACTAATTTTTTAGCTATTTATTCCTATAGGCTATTATCATTAATTTTCAATGGAAAAATGGGTAAAATGTTGGTGGATCAGCAAAATGAATGGAAATTTTTGGTGGATTTTTTCAGTTTTCTCAAAATGGCAGTGGAATTTTGTGTACCAAATTGAAAGAATATGAAATAGGTAGCTACAGTCTACAGACTGGCTGTGTGAATTGTGATGTGTTGTGATGCCAGTTTGCAGGCAGCCTGAGGCAGGCAGAATATGGGCCATGTTTTAAAGTATGGACAAAGTCGCCAGAATATTCAATATTATAATATTGGCAACTTTTGAAGGGTTAAATAAGGTGAAAAACATGTACCTAGTAATTAGTAAATAAAAAGTAATTCAATCTCAAGATAATCTCAAAGAGATGCTCATGCATCAGAGAAAAGTGTTAAATCTTCACTTGAAAGCCAAATTTCTCCTTTAAAGTTTAAAGTAAAAGTATCTTAAATGTGGCGACCTGAGTGGTCTTGATGCATTATAATTTAGATATTAGGCAAAATTGAGAAAATTTACCCTGGGCCTTAAATTAGTTAATTGCAACATATCTAATAAATCTAAATAAACACTCAGAATAGACTATTCTGAGAATTTATTTAGATAAATAACCTTCTTGTTAATTTTGTTTTATCATACCTACCCACTATCCCAGTCTGCAGAATGTGTCTTCTCCCGCAGAGATTTTAATTCTAGAGACAGTTACTTCCTGACTCTCGGTAGGCTGGTAGCAGATTCAGAATCTCCCGCAGCTAAATTAATGGTAACATAGGAATTAATTCAAAATCTCCCGCAGCTAAATTAATGGTAATATAGGAATTAATTCAAGATCTCCCACAGTGATCTCAAATTTCTAAAATTCAATCAAAAACTCCCGCAGAGAGTCTTGGAAAAATTTTCCCTATTCTGCAGACTGGCCACTACCCAGTCTTCAGAATATGGGACATTTTTAACATTTTCTGTGAGGACAATCTTTAATTTTCTCCTATATTTACACATATTCTACTAAAAACTCAGTCTTCGACTCTACAAAAATTAACAGAATATGGGAGATATATGGGATAATCTCTCCCAACATTTTTAAATTAATTCCTATATTGATATTAATTTTGCTACGAACACTTCTGAATTAATTCCTAGATAATCTATATTTACATTAATTTTGCTACGAACAGTCATCAGAATAAGAGATCTCTACGAACACTTTACCAGTTTCTGCAGACTGGATACCTACCTATGTTACAAACTTACAGAGCATTTCTGTTAAAGCCAATTAATTGGCTTAGATTTCAAATGGTCAAAACTCGATATGTCTAATTGCCTTCAAATTTTGAATTAATTCCTATCTTCCCATGTTAATTTTGACTTGAAATCTTAAAAAAAATGAGCCAAATTGGCTTGGCTCAGGATTTTAGTGAAATTTTGGCTCAATATAATTTTCCAGCCTCTCAAACAGTCAAGCATAGTGGCTATATCAAGAAAGAAATAATTCCCATACCAACCTACATAAATAACTTATTTTATTGACTAGCCAGTCTTGTGACCCCACTCTTGATAAAGTGGTCTTTTCTGATGGATTAATCTCTCTGTAGTCTGTTGTAGTTTAGCAAACCTTGAAATACAGTAATAAATTAATGGGAACTGTTAAACTATATAATCCGCAGCATTTAGCCAATTCATCTGTTAGCCTGAGATATTTTGATTATTTTCCTGAGTGACTCGAGCCTTTACCTATGCATAGCTGATAGCTATGGCAATATTTCCTACACAAAGGAACAAAACTGTTATGTAGATTATCTTACTCTTGAGATAAGAATATAAAACATGGTTATTTAACTTATTTCATATGCAGGTTCTATAGGGTCAAGCAGGTAAATTGTGGCACACTAGTCACTGTTATTAACAGTCTGTGTATTTCATGGTACCTAAATTCCTCCAACATGTCCAGTCTGCAGAATATGGGACATTTTTAACATTTTCTGTTTGAACAATCCTTAATTTCCTCCTGTATTTATGTATTTTACTGAAAACAGAAGCCAAAATGGAGGATCTCTTGGGAGAACACTTTACCATTTCGTGCAATCTGGCGACATCTCGTTGGAATTTCCCCCCTTTGAAAATAATATTCTGGCAAAGTCAGTGGATTTTTAGCTATTTATTCCTATGTTACAGGGTGGATAAAACCCCATTATAACCGTTTTTTTTTTAAATAAACCTAAAAAACCATGTTTTTTGGTTTATAACTTTATATGTTGTTTTGTTCTAAATTATCAGATTTAATGTATGTTTAATGTTACAATACTAGTTTTTAAATAATTTCAACTTATATACATGAATAACTAAAGTTTGTTCTACAATACTAATACTACAATTATATACACTTATTAACGCATCATGATAATTTTACATAATCTGACAAATCTGCAAGAAATAATATACCATTACTATCTTATAAAGTTATAATAAGTTAATAACTGTATATACAGACAACACACTCACAGTGTACAATCCTGTGACACTCACATGAATATAGAATTAAAAACATGACATAAAATAAAGTAATACCAAAGATATTTTACTACAGTAAGATGCACTACTCTCACAAATTTCTGTTTTAAAAACCGCCATCTGTATTTGAAAGCGGTAACTAGGGAAACAACAACATTGGTGTTGTTTTATATTTTAACTTTTATTTCATTCATAAATGAAGAATATTTTACTGGAAAATAAGCTTTACATCGGTAGAATAAATACAGCTAAATTAAATAAAATAGTTTGGAAGTAGTGATTTATTGTAGTGGACAGAACAAAAACAAGGAGATGCAACTAAGAAGCTTAGAATATAGGTAGAACATAGACCTGAAATAATTATTCAGTTTGAGACAAAGGTACAAAAGATATTAAAGTTATAGAAACTGATTGATTAATGGTTATAATGCTAATTTATATGAAAGAAATGAACTTTAAAAGTCTTTAATATTTAGATAATTTAAGACAATTATTATATATATGTTAAACTTAAAGACCATTACAAAACTTACAGGGAAATAATGGCAGAGTTTAACCACATGATGGTACAAATTATCTAGGAACTATTTGAAAAGTAAATTACGTGAACATGATATCTGCTTAACTATTAGAGAGTTGAGCAACTTAAGGCTATACAAATATTCCTAAAATGAAGTTAATAAACTATTTTTAGAGTAATAAAAGTTAAATAATGTATGGAGGTTCAGTTGAATGAAATTCACAATGCTGACCCATATTGTAGGAAAGAAAAAGACACAAACACAAGGAGTTCACTGAAGAATTTGCATGTGCGCTTATGCTATGACTGGTTGACTGCTACTAATTAGAGGAACACTAACAGATACTTCAAGAGAGAGAGAGACTGACTAAAGAAAAGTAGCCAAAATTTAATCATCACATATCTACCTATTCAGTGCTGAGCAAATAAAACTAACTTCAACACAGAACCTATGTACAATCAATAAATATGTATCTTTGTTTTTGTTTAAAACAGCAAAAGTTAAGACTTATTTCATATTAGATTTGTAAGCTGTGATTTTACATGATAAAATCTAATTAAAACCATAGCCAAAAAAACCAATGGTTTTTATTGCTAAAAAAAAAATAAACCATGGTTTAAACCAAGTTTTTTTTTTCTTTTATAAATCGACCCTGCTATGTTACCATTAATTTTTCATGGATAATTTGGGAAAATGTTGGTGTATCAGCCAAATGACTGAAAATTGAGGGTGTTTTTTTTCAGCTTTTTTAAGAAGTTGGTGGGATTTTGTGCAACAAATACAGACTGGGTCACTAACTAACTGCGGCCTCTAACAACAGTAACATGATAGCTTCAAAACACTCGTTAAAAACTTAAATTAATAAATTATAATGTGCATTGTACATAGTTTGTTAGGTATGCAACATTTTGATGTAATTTTGGTTCAGAATTTTTAGACTCTTGAGAGGGCCGCAATTTGAAATCGAATGGCCGCAATTTCACATAATATAGGGCCTAGTGTATCACATAATACCTTATACCGTCAATATGATTCATATCTAAAAGCTGATCGGCGCTCCAGATTACGAATTTACGGCATACTACTTTACATTCTATTAGATAGGTAATTGAATGAAGATTGAAGATAAATATTAAATGGAATGAATTTGATGCCTAATCTTTGTATCAAATTTAAGACTGACTGTACCTGAATCCCAGTCTGTATTTGGTGCACATAAAGTCAAAACTGTGAAAAAATCCACGAAGATGTTTCATATTTGGCTGATCCATCAACATTTTCATCTTTTAGCCACTGAAAATTAATGGTAACATAGGAATAAATAGCTAATAATCCACCTACTTTGCTAGAATGTTATTGTCAACTGGGATAAATATTATAAATTCCACAGACAACTGACAAGTTGGTGGAATTTACCATGTAATACTGATACTGTGATACAGTCTGGCCTGAATCCAATGTTTATACTACCTAGTACCTACACTACACAGTTTAATAAATTAATTCTTTGATTGAAATATTTAATTTGGAATAGAAAATTAAATTTGGAATAGAAAACTAATAATTATAATTTTATAGGGTAACTATTGTAAACTTTCAGTTTGAGATATAAATAAAAACTTATCATTTAGATGTATAATGCATATTGTATCGCAGTATCGGTTGGGACTTGCTGCCCCCGAATCCCTGCCAGGCCAGTCTGCAAAGCATGCACAATCAGTCTCCAGATATTTGATTCTTGGTGCAATTTCTCTTGTAAAATATCTGAAATTACTATGTTTAATCAATCAAACATAAGAATTAATTGAAAAATTGTCATTTTTTGTGAGTCCTGGACCATGTTACAGAGTGTGTCAGTTAAAGCCAATTAATTGGCTTAGATTTCAAAAGGTCTAACCTCAGATGTCTAAAATTGGCTTCAACTTTTCAATTAATTCCTGTTGAATAGGTAAGGAAACTAGGTATACCTAACCTACGATTTCAAAAATTCAAATCCATATATCAAAGTGTGGCAGGAAAATTGCCAGTTTAGTCAGAAAATGGATCCAGTTCGCCACATTTAAGTCTTGACCCTATCTTTCACGCTACTTTCAGGTACAGTAGATTCACTGTTGGGCATGTTTCTCTCAATGATTCTCTATTTTGAAAAATGCTCGATAAATTTGTTTAAAAATTGCTAGAGGCATAGCCTAATACACTAGACAATGTGTAAGGAAATTCTAGCAGATACATCAAGTCAATTTTTGATAATAGACGATTATATATAGAGTATTGTTATACACTCAAATAGGCCATTCACTCAAACCAAGCCAGTTGGCTGGCCGCACCTCCTCCAATTAGCGAGCTAAGAAACGCACACTACAGACTGCAGAAAAATGTACTCATGTGAATGTAACTACTGTAGGTATTCAAGGCATCAATGTGTAGTATTTTGTATTGACACACAGTCTGGACACAATGAGATGTTGTATCGTGATGAAATAGTTATTATTTACTGCCACATATTATTGGTAATTTTTCTATTGATGTATAAGTTGAATTAGATTATTTACCTAACAGCGATCCACAGAAAAGAATTACTGACAATTTAATGGGGAAAACAATAAAAGGGTAATATCCTCATTTGATTGGTCAATCTCAGATTATGCTAATCTTTGAGCAAAAAGTATACAATCAATTTGAGGCTCAGTCAAACCACATGGCGAGACATGTTGCACATAACCGCCTGGCACAAAGAGCCGATATGCACTACACTGTCTGCACACAGAGCACAAATGCAACTGACATGGTTGACTGATTGGCGGAACAAGAAAAATGGTGTGAATTTGTTAGTGCATTTTACATTTTGTGTTATTATTCACTATTGGAATTTAAAAGAGAAAATATTCTATTCCAGTAGAGAGAAGACACTTTTAGGTCAGAAGTCATATAAATGAAAAATTTATCAAAACACTAGTAAGAGCAACCCAGTTGCGAGTTCCCAGAGCTCTTACACGGCCTCCAATCCACCCCTACAGCCAGCATAAGCACGCCTGGTTGTGATAGTGGCAACCGGTAACACTCAAAGTATACAAACACATAAGAGGTTATAGGGAGAAAATAATCACAACACAAGCCGCAACTTGCTTGCTTTCACAGTAAAATAAACACTGTGTAGTTTGCTTCCAAAGCAACACTAATGCTAGTACTAAAGAGGTACTTACACTGCCTACCTTCTGGCAAGTAACGAAACGTTACTTTATCACACACTGTTACCAATCAAAGATGGCATGAGACGCACGGAGCTAATTGACACCACCGCCACGAACGAGATCTCAGTCCTGACTGACGCCTCTCTGTCATTCCAAACACAGCTGAATCTGACTGCACTGCAGTATTATCCGCGAGTGTAATTAAATCTCAAACAAGAAATAATCAATCCAATTGATTATCCACTGCCAAATAATGCATTATGCACATGGTGATGTCCTCGTTATTTTCACAATAGAAATATAACAATACATTACAGGCACTGTATTAGCCGAAAAAATCGGGGTGTATTATTCCACCGAATACTTTCTACAATATTTACCTTCAGTAGGATATATGAGATATAGAAACCTATTTTCTCATTACTACACTCTTAAAGAAGTTATATTCATGGTAATTTATTGAGGGCAGCTATCTGCCCTACTATATACATAAGGGTTAAGACATCTAAAACAGGGCTAGGGAGCTGACTATAATTGGACTGGTTCCGGTTCCTGCTCCGGAGCTATAAGGAATGTAAATGAAGGCTCCAGCTCCTGAGCCAATATATAAAACTTAAATCTCCTGCTCCAGCTCGACAGTTATCAATTAAATTAAAATTAATTTTAACATCAAAAAAGTTAATTTCAAGATGTATCTAAAAAATGAATAGAACGATTATCTAAAATTTACAAGACTAGTTTAGAGGCATTCCAGGGCAAGTGGACCAAGGGTTACCTCCACACCCCCTCAGATTTGCATGGAAGTTAGTACAAGGTGTTCTTGTGCTCAAAATAACACCATATTGAGAATCTCGGCTCTCTAGCTCTTATTGGTCAAAAGTTATGACCTCGTGAACTTTTTTTAAAAAAAGGGGCAAAATGGCTTGACATAATCATTTTTGAAAGGTCATAACTTTTTTATTATTAGACCTAGAACGAAAAGTTTAGCATATTTTTCGTTCAGAATAAGCTAGGCAATCTTTCTAGGTGTACAAAATTTTGTTATTTTTATTTTTAGAACGAAAAAGGGCATTTACCCTCTTTGACTTTGACCTTTACCCTCAAAGGCCCCACCTGACAGAAAATTTATCAGAACAAAAAATGTAGATGGACTACTTTGCCATAGGTTGGGAAGTGAATATTTACTACTGTTAATAGGGATTAGGGATATATTTTAGCTCAAACAGGTGCGGTAGACAAAAAAATATTAAAGTAAAAAAAAAACATAATTTTGAAAAGTTAAATTGAAGTAGAGTTTCACAAATAACGAATTTAGTTATATTAATAATTACCAATATTAAATTTATTACTGTTTATCAACATTCACTAATATTTACCAATATTTATTAATTTTTACTAATATTTATTAATATTTACTAGTGTTCATCAATAATAGTTATTCTTATTTATTATTAACTACTATTATTTATTAATAATTTCTAATACTTACCAATATTAAATTCACTAATGTTTAATATATACTATGTTAAATAATAGTAAATATTAATAACTTAATATTAATGAATGTTAGTAAATATTAATTAATATTAGTAAATATTACTTGATATTAGTAAATATCAATAAATATTAGTTAATATTGATAAACACTAGTAAATATCAATAAATATTGGTAAATATTAGTAAATATTGATTGGTAAATATTAGTAAATATTGATTGGTAAATATTAGTAAATATTGATTGGTAAATATTAGTAAATATTGATTGATAAATATTAGTAAATATTGATTGATAAATATTAGTAAATATTGATAAATGGTTATAAATTTAATATTGGTAATTATTAATATTAGTAAATTCGTAATTTATGAAACTCGACTACAATTTAACTTTTCAAAAATGAGATTTTTTCTTGTACTTGTATATTTTTCTGTCTAACGCACCTGTTAGAGCTCAAATATATCCCTAATCCCTATTAATAGTAGTAAATATTAACTTCCCAACCTATAGCAAAGTAGTCAATCTGCATTTTTTGTTCTGATAAATTTACTGTCAGGTGGGGCCTATACAATAACAAAATTTTGTGCACCTAGAAAGATTGCCTAGCTTATTCTGAACTGAAAACATGCTAAATTTTTGTTCTAGGTCTAATAATAAGAAAGTTATGACTTTTCAAAAATGGTGATGTCAAGCCATTTTGCCCTTTTTTTCCAAAGTTTACTAGGTCATAACTTTTGACATTTAAGAGCTCGAGAGCTGAGATTCTCAAAATAATGTTTTTTTGGGCACATGAACCCTTTGTACCAACTTTCATGTGAATCTGAAGGGGTGTGGTGTTAAATTTCATATTATTTGGTTCACTCTTCATGGAATGCCCCTTTAACTAATCAGTAACTCTTCAATTAAACCACATACTAATCAATTTTGTGCTTTTAATTAAGATTATTAGTTAAAAATGATTTTTATTGCTGGAGCCTTTGGCTACTTGTAATGTTACAGCTCCAGCTCTGCTCCGCTGTTTGCACATTCAGCCAAGCTCCAGCTCCTCCCGAGTGCTAAAATTGGCTAGCTCCGGAACCAGCTCCCAAGTCCTGATTTAAAAGATTAAATTTATCCTCCTAGTCTAAAGTCTCCTAGCGAAGATTTTACACTTGAAAACAATAATAAAATCCTTATGCACCATGTTTCAAACTTCAAAGTGTGGCCAAAGTTGCCAGTATGTCTGTGGCTTTTCTAGAGAGATAGGTGAAATATGTTGGAAAAACCCTGTAAATAAAATAAGTAAATAACTCATAAAATAGGCCAAAGAGATGCACATGAAGCATAAGATTGTTTTCAAGTGTTAAATTTCCACTAGGAACTTGTAAGTCAAATTTATAATTTTATTCCTCAAAGTATCTTAGTGTGGCAACCTGAATCATTTTCTCACTAAACTGGCGACTTTCCTGCCACACCTGGAAATGTAGTTTATGCAGTATCATCATTCATCAGTTTGCTCCAGTCTGGCTCAGCAAAAGAGGGGTGAAGTTTATCTGATTACTGTTGTGGCCTTAATCCAGTCTGCAGAATATGGGGCATTTTTGCACAGATGTGTGAATTGTTTGGGTGCAGAGATAAATAAATAATGAAACAGGTTCACTGTATTATTTATGATGATGTAGCATCATCTCCTAATATTTTTTATCTTGCAGCTCTATATACATATCAGTGTGTCTTATCTAGTTAACAAATCATGTCTGTTGATAATGATGCAGAACTTATTGAAATTATTTCATCCATGGAAACTCTAAGGTTAAACTGTGATGGCCTAGAAAAGAAGGTGAGATATTCTTCTAGACATAAGATAAGGTAGAAAAATGAAAGAGTCAATCATGGCTGAGTGATGACCAACTTATAATAATAATCTAGTGGCTAGGTAGTATATACAATTATGTGCTTAGTGTCTTGTGGGTGTTTTATAATTTGTTCATAATAAATAGCTTTATCCTTAGTTGCAGTTCAATTTTATATGTATATAATCTCTATTAATAAATTCCATTACATAGCTGAAGCAACATCAAGAGAAAGGCATTGAGAATTTAAAAGAGACAACTCTTTGTCTCAATCAATTGAAGCTGCTGTGCCAAGATATTGTGGAGAATTATTTCTCCAGTTTGCTGCGCCACCTCACTGGAGTCACTTCAGTTACTTACGCCACTGTCAACGACAGAATTGAAAGAGTGGAAAATCTGAAATTGGATCTAACCGAAACATTTGGCATCATAGAGGTGTGTTCCTTTATTCTTATTTTAATTTAGTTTCATATCAAGGTACATTATATTACCTTGCATACTGCCAGGTGGCATCATTCATATATATCATATATAGCTTGCTGATGCTGATACTCATGTGGTGCCTAAGTCTTTCTACTGACTCATAAACTTCTAAATTTTTATACTCACAATTAGAGCAACATTAAAAAATATGAATTTTGACATTTATCACTTTTTGGCACAATAGTTATAAGATTATAGATTTTAATTAATAATTCTATACAGTAGCTATATAATGATAATGAAGTTCCAAGTAACAAATTATATTCAATGGAATTACATTGCTAATATTTCATTTTATTACCGAGCCTAAAACACCAGTATTTATTACATATATGCTTAGGTATAGGTGATAGAGCATAATCATGGTGGTATGTAAATCTGCAATGGACCAATCGTGATTTTCATTGTAGAATGATTAGGTATATCAAAGTATATATATTTATTCTGTAAATTTAAGAGAAATTCAGACATAATTTTTAAACTAAATTTGAAATCAGGAAACAAGAGAAGACTTGAAAGTGAGTGCAGAGATGAGTGCTGTTTTGAACACTAACCTCACTGAAGTTGTCACCAACATTGCTGACGATCTCTTCTCTGTAAGTACACTCCAATAGTCATATTTACTCTCCAATTTGAGAGTTAAAGTATAAGCTTTTAGATTAGTCAATTAAGTTCAATTTTTGTTAACTAATTCACTATTTGTTCATTATTCCAACAATGTCTTTATTATTGTACTTATTTATCAGCTAATATTAATTATTATTATTAATTATTGTAACTAAGTTTGCTTACATTCATTGTCCCCAAAAGCTCTATCCTGAAGCTGTCTGTAGTGAATTGAAGAGAAGGAGGGTGGGTCTAAAACTGTTGTAATTAGAATTATGTCTTTTTATAATTTTATTGGTATATTTTAACAAAACTTATAGTTTTGATGATAGCACAAGAGTTGTGCTCTTCAACTATGAGGTCTTGATTTTATATTAGGTAAGCTCGCAGGATTTATTTACTATCACCGCTTAGTTTTCCTCTCCATACGTGAATGGAGCCACTGGTGCTTGGTGTCCTTTTTTGTCAATATTCCTTAGTAAGTGACTGCATTCACGGAGTAGGAGATTTTGTTCATGGAGCCACTTTCCTACCTGACTGCTTCTTTGGGTCCCTTGTATTAATTTTCTTTTGATGTCAGCAATATTTTCTAAGCAGATGTTAAACCCCTACTGAAATTAGGAATTATATTTATTATGGTTCATTTCACTTATATCCTATTATAACTGTTACAGCTAGTTACTGGCCAAGGATTGTCCCACACAAAGTGCTTTATTACAAATTATATACCAGGATTCTTCCATTGTTTCTTGCTATATGTGGTGCGGATATTTTATATATTGAATTTGTGAAGTGTTTTTTTGAGGTGTTTACAAATGTGTTGCACCTGAACTGAATGTTAGATTATAGCTCAGCGGCAAGTATAACTCACGCCACTACGAGATGTTTTAAAAGTGAAGAGCTAAAAAAGTGGTGAAATCATTCGGCTCTGTCTTTTACCTTTGTCATTAGATGGTGATGGTTATGTCTGTGGAATCACTTTTGGTGTTGCACTTTTTCTTCCAGCCTACTTGTATTCAATTTTCATCTGATACCATCAGTATAGCCTAAAATTCACAGCAAAAAATTAGTTCCATACTGAATTGTAATTAACTGTCTGCTGTGCTTAATTTTCATGACTTTTTCATTTATTTTTTGACAGGTTGGAGCCAAAAGCATCCCTTCGTGGCCAGCACCAAACTTTCCAGGCAACTCGACCGGCTTCATGGAATCCATGAAATCAATTGTAGATGTGAGCAGCTTGCAGGAGATGCAGGAGGCTGTCATAGAACTCAATAGACTGCACGCACCTGCTGATGAAAGCAGCGTCTGCAATGAGCTCGAATGGATTCAACTTAGTTTGGCGGTGAGACAAGTTGTGCTCCAGGGAAAATTTTATGTTTTCAACATATCGCATCAACTGTTTTTAGTTCTCTATAGTTTATCAACTAGGTTAATATTTTTCAAGCTATTTTCAGATTTCTGTATAATGACATCAAATTATTTGAGCGATTAGTATTGCGCTAGTGTCCTTCAGAGTAAGAGACTATATTCATGTTATTTGGTGAAGTCTCCTTAAGAAATGAAGTCTCCTTTTGTTCACAGATTCTTCCAAACATGTCCTCCACTGTCGCCCCTTACATCACAGCTGAGGTTTTCTTATCTGGAGTTTCACTGAAGTGTGAAGTCTACTGCCTGGTGAAATTCGAAAGCTTAGGTTAGTAACTCCAGGCTCCTATTTATTTAGTAACTCCTATTTATTTAGTAACTCCTATTTATTTAGTAACTACTATTTATTTAGTAACTCCTATTTATTTAGTAACTACTATTTATTTAGTAACTCCTATTTATTTAGTAACTACTAGTTATCTAGTAACTTCTATTTATTTAGTAACTACTATTTATTTAGTAACTACTATTTATTTAGTAACTACTATTTATTTAGTAACTACTATTTATTTAGTAACTACTATTTATTTAGTAACTCCTATTTGGTCAAGTGAAAAGCTTAGCTTAGGAGTTCAGGTATTTTTGTGCTTTTGCTCTTACTTGATTTTACTTCTTATGATGCATCCTTTTAAATGAATAAATTGTAATTATTCCCATGTATTGTGACTGTAACAGATATTGTCAGCCAAATTTATTCAATATGCTGATCAGATTTACTTGTGTTTCAGAGTTGTGGCTGCAGTCTCCCCCTTGCAGAGGCATTGGCGAGTTAACCATCAGCATTCAGTGCTTCAATAGGGATGTGCCTGGCTCACCTCTCCACCTTCAGATACAGGTGTTCATTTCACCTTAAAGCCAATCAAATAAGTACCTGCAAATGCTTACTCGTTATTCTACTAGCTTGTAACAGTTGAATTAGTGTGATAAAATACAAAAAGGCTGTACTGAAATTACACTCACTACAGTAGCTACCACTTTATTGACAGAATTATGTGTAAAAGTAATTTCTCTTTTTAATTTATGATTGATAATGGAGATTATGTAGCTACATTGACAAGCTAGTAACTATAGCCTCTTTAGAGCTTATTTCTCTATTTAGTAGTCAAGATATACATATAAAACTAATGGACATTTTTTATTCACTAAGTAGGATGGTTCACTATATTGACTTCATCATAGAAGAGTTGCACTGTACTCATATTATCCTGGCTGTTCATATTTGTATGACATGCTTATCTTCTCAGTTATCTTTAATGTCATTTTGTTACAGGAGGGCAGACTCCCCAACCGTCAAAGCTCTCCCCCAAACACCTCCAAAAGCTGCTTCATGGTGCCCCACAACTCTGTGGATGATAACACCAAGCAGTGGCCTGAGCGGTGAGAATAGGCATTGTAATGAAATCTATTTCTCTGGGTAACTTCTGAATTATCGGTCAGTTCCACAAGAAAAAAAAATATAATTAGGGTTATTGAATTTTTATTGGTATCCATGATACCTGAAAGTATCATGGATAGCAATTTTTTCCTTACGTGTCGGAATATTTGGAACTGACCAATAATTTGGAACTTACCCTCGCTTGTATTTCTTCCATTGATTATTATCATCTCTATTCCTTTCCCCTCAGATCTGTACTCACAGGCTGCATTTGTGGCAAACTAACAGCTGCTCGCAGGGCGGCAGCTCTCATGTCTGACAGTGACTTTGACTGCTCTAAAGCTAGGGAGACATGTCCAGGTAAAACTGCTACCTAATAATCAGTAGCTATTATAACATGGAACAGTATTCATTGAACCTATCTCTTACAACAACTGAAATCGACACAATGATATATTAAATATCTCCAATTAATAAAAAAAATTAAATATCCCCAACTTTTAAGTTAATATCAAATGAAATTCTCTGTCACATATCTCGCCACCATGATAGCTGTTACATTTGCAGTCGACATATTTATTTAAAAAGAAAATTCAGAGATGTTGCTTGCATAACATAGCTAAAGAATTCATAGTAATATAATATATATCATCTGTTTGTGAAGGTAGAATACGTGGTGTGGTGTTACATCACCTCTTCCTTTCCCTCTCTACAGGTGACTGCATGAAGGGACTACAACTGCAAAGTTCTCACCGTGACACATCATTCCCCACCATTGAGAGTGTCGTCAAAAAGTACAGACCTAAAATGGCCTATGTGCAAGGTGCAACTGCTGGTGAGTAGTGCGCTATGTGTTATTACCACTAGAACTACCGGTTTGACTGCTTCCTACTTTCAAAACATTTCTATCTTGTCAATTATTATTAGCAGACACCTCATTAAAAAAATTATGAGATACAAAATTACAATGTTTGAAAGTAGTAAGCAGTCAAATTGACAGGGTGGCAGTTCTAGTGTTAAAATAGTAGTATTCTATCGCACATATCTTACCTGTTACAATCTAGTTTAAGGGAATCGACCCTGAATTATTTTTTTCTATTAGCTGTGGGCCGTAAATTTTTGAATGAAGAATATTTTTTGCTCTTGCTGAAAATCACATTTTCGTCACAGAAAACGAGATAAGGCAGAAAACGTGATTTTAAGAGTGGTTTATTTCCACACATTTAAACAACCCTCTCAACTGTATTCACAATAGGTAGTAGCTACTGTATCTAGCTAGGTACCAGTGTTAGCTACCTTATTATTTCCATTGGTAACAAAGATGACTGTGGTAAGGTGTAGCTACACGATTATCTCACTCTTACCCAACGCGTGTGGGTGCCAATACAATAGTAAATTTTATATAATTAAATCAATCAATCAATTTAGTCCGTTTAACAAATATAAATTTTAGAGCTCAAATCAAATTTAATGTTTTATTTACCATAGGCTTTAATCAATCCCTCAATATATAAACTAATTTTTCCAATTGATATCAATTAAAGCTACTATACTATAAGCTACTATACTTACTATACTATAGTTCATCATATGATGAAGTGAGCTAGTACTCATTGTAGCTCCTAGTATCTCTACCCTGAAACTGGTATCCCTTGGTACCTAAACTGTTGTAATTTGGGTTATGAAATTTCCTTCTGGAAATAGTTCCAAAGCACCAGGAATACCCGGATCATCCCGCTAATATTCTTACACGAGAGTTTGTTCACTTTGCTTTTATATGTCCCTGCTATTCATTGTGGAGTATTTTTAATGCTATTTTCCCCTGACAGGTACCTTCTCATCTAACGGTAAAGAGAGAAGGAATCTACCAGACTACAGTCATCTGGCTACTAAGAAAATCAAGGAGGAGGTTGTCACTCCCAAACCTGTGGTGCAGACTCCCATGTCACAGTCGAAGATTAGAGATAACACTCCTCTTGATGAGGAGCAACTCAGCTGTGAGATAAAAACACATATTAAATGCAAAAGTAACCTATTAGAAGTAGAAGTAACCTATAAGGCTATTACTAGTAAAGGAAACCTATTGAATGTAAAATTAACCTCTTAAATGTGACAGTAATATTCAACTCTATATCTATATTTACTTCCTACATTTCGTCATTTCCCTATTAGGTTTCACCTCTCTAATTATTATAAGAAAGCCATTAATTAATGTCATAGTTTCTCTCAGAGACTAGATCTGTGTAACTGGCGGACAATCCAGCCAATTAGAAGCTAAAAATTTGCTCAGCCAGTCAGCCGTCCGCCAACCAGCCATCTCAGCAAGCCAGTCAGCCACTCAGCTCTATATAAGTAGCTGCACTAGCTATTCTCATCAGATCTTTGTCCGCCTCCGGCGGATAAACACCTCTCACCTTACTCTCCTAAAAGATGCATTAGCACACAAAAAGATGCCTAAGCACAAAAAAGATGCCTTGCACACAAAAGATGCTTTAGCACATTAACAAAAGATGCAATAGCACATAGTCATTGAATGACTCGGCAAAAAAAAAAAAAAAAACCTGGTACGGTTTAAAGAGGCTCTCTAGCACAATGAAAAGATACCTATAACCTGGCACGGTTTTAAGATTGCTATATAGCACATCATAAAGATGCCCAAACCCTAGCACGGTTACAAGATGCTTGAAACCCAGTATGGTTATGAGATGCTGCCTGGCTAAGCCTCAGCAAAAAAAATAAAAAAAAAAACTGGCACAAGTTAAAAGATGCTTTCTAGCACAGTCAAAATATGCCTTTAAACCTGACACAGATATAAGATGCAATACAGCACATTGAAAAGATGTCTCCCTTGAGAAGATAACTCTGTTCCGAAAGAGTAAAAAAAAAAAAAAAAAAAAAAAATGGAGAGTAATAACTAGAGAAATTGTCATTTCCCATATACCAATAATGCGATGTATTTCGTTTCTTAATCACCTTTATATGTTACAGATCACTTATATATAAATCAATATTTACAATGAGTGATAAATGTTCAAAGTGTACGGAGTATCACTCCTGTTTGCAACACTCTAACTGCATCAATCATGAAAAACGCCTGTTGGTAAGAGACTGCACTCAATGCAAAGAGCTCTTCACTAAAGCTGAACAGGGAGACAGAACTGATGTCAAGAACCTGATTTCGTGGCTCAGATCTATCAAAACTATTCGTCAACAACGAGGTAAATCCTCTAGCGAGGCTTGGGAGTTCTGGCAAGATCAGGATGAAGCTAACCTCTACACTCCTCTTCTAGAACGCTTGGGGCTGAAGAAGCCGATGGCATCAATCCTGTCTTTCATGATGATAATAACAACCAGGGGTCTATTCTACATCTGCTTCATACGATGAATTCTCGGTTCCAAAAATTTGAATCGAAATTAGATTCTCTTGGAAAGAAACACGATCGGTTGGAAATGAATGTCACCAATAAGAATCATCACGCGGTTCCAAATACCGCATTCATCACAGAGGATGAGGCACATGCTGGACGACCAGATTCTGAGGATTTGTTCCTAGATTCTGAGGATGATTATATACCTGATGCTCAGGGATCATCCAGTATGCATTCTCGAGAAACCTCGCCCCCAGTTCCTTCTGAGGCTTCCATTGGTATGGCTAGCACTCCTAATACACTTCGAGAGACTTACTTAATGCCAGAAGATGCAATAGTAATCGGCGTCTCAACTATTGAATGGAAGGATCATATTTTCACTGAAGAGGACATAGTTATTGTCCAGAAACCTGGCCCTAACGAACCCTTGTCCTTCAAAGTTCAAAAATCAGCTCGTATGTCAGAGCATCTGATTGAACTAATCACGGCAGCTAATAATATGCCGTCAAGTCCCCCCTCCCATGCTCAGACCTTTTCGAATGCATTTAAACTTCTGGACAGCAAACTGTCTAACGTAACCGGTTGGCATGGTCCAAATGCCAAAGAGTCATCCGTAAGGGTTGACAAGTTCGCAATGTCGGAAGACATAGAGCTTCTGTCTAGAGACGTTCTAAGTCTAAAGAGACAACAGAACAAACCAAGGGGAGGCAAACTGGAACTCTTAAATGAGTCTGATTATGCGAAGTATTTCCAAGGTCCTAAGCTTAGAAATGACCACAATTCAGAGGGTCTCCATTTGGGAAATAGACTAGGATACTTGCGCACGGCAGATATCGAGAAGGAATTCTCACTCCGCCACACGGCCTGGTCAGCCTGCAAATTAGTTGAGACACTAGAAGTTGCTCAAGCTGCCTTGAGTTTGATTCCTCAAATGTCTATTGTACATTCCGTACAGGACAGAGATGAAAAAATATCTAATGTCAACAACTTCATTGGCTATTCCAAACAAATAGCACATCAGTTGGCACTGCCCCTGTCAAGAGAGGCTTTGACACATAAAGCCTCTATGAGATACGATACTGTTGCCAAAGTACAGCCTCCAATAATCAAGGAGAAGCTCCTAAAATCCTCATTACTCCAGGATTCTCTTTTTGGGAGGGAAGAGTTTTCTTCTGCGGACTCAATGGCTTCACAAGCTGTACACTTCCATGGACAGCACCCAAGTTACAGGTCTCATAATAAGAGACCAATAGTAAAGCCCTATGACCCTTCCGAGAGGAAGAGGTCAAGACCTCAGTTGCCATTAGCTCAAGGGAGGCGACCCTCCTCTCGTAGTGAAGCTGGCCATGGTCAACAAAATAACTCGAATCAGTCAGAAAGAGTTAAGAGTTCAAAGAACCCTTATGTGGTTTCTTACATTAACACTAAGCCATCAGAAGCATCAACTTCTGATACACAGAAATTTCGCATCCCTAAGAGAGGCACAGTATCAGGACAACTCAACAAAAACCCTTACAAAAAGTCAAATATCTGACTCACCGGGAGCCCGCCTTCAATCCTTTCAAAAAGGATGGCGGGGAGCTCCAAAGTACATACGAAATGTTATTCTCAGAGGATATCATTGGAAATGGCTAGAGACTCCACCTCTGTCATTCCCAACCTCTCAAAAGGCGTCCACTACTCTAGTAAAAGAGGTGAACGATCTTCTTTCAAAAAGTGCTATTTATTCTGTCCCAACTCAGCTTTGTTTCCAAAGCAGAGTATTCTTAGTCCCGAAGAAGCACGGCAATTATCGAGTTGTCATAGACCTATCCCACTTGAACCAGTTTATCGAAAACTCAAGATTCAAGATGACAAATCAAGTCGTTGCAGCAAACTTACTGCAAAGAGGGGCATGGGCAACAACTTTGGACATACAGGACGCATACCTGCACGTACCAATACGACCATCCCTTCACAAATACCTGGCTTTCATGCTAAACGATCAGCTTTACTTTTTCAAGGCTCTGCCCTTCGGACTGTCGACAGCTCCAAGGATATTCACCATGATCATGAAATGGCCCTTACAGTTGCTGCATCTGAAAAACATACAGTTGCTAGCATATCTAGACGACCTGTTAATTTGGGCTCCTACGGAAACGCAAACACTCTGTGCGACCAATTCCGTAATGAAGACATTACAGGAATTAGGATTCCTGTTAAACTTATCAAAATCAATGATAATTCCCTCTCAACACTTTGTGTGGTTGGGAATATCATTCTCCACTCCAGAGATGATGTGGGCCATCCCTATGGAAAAACAGCTATCCATGCAAAAAGAGGCCATCAATCTCATCACCTCAAGGGAATCGAGCAGGAGAATTTGGGAGAGTCTGATCGGCCAAGCATCATTCTTCTCCCAAGTGGTGAAACCACTCAGACTAATCTTCTACCCCTTGGCAAAACCACAGGAGTTGGGGCCAACAGTTTGCAGGGACAAAATGAGGGAAATTCCCCCTCATCTATTGCAAGCACTTATCCCATGGACAAACTTGGAGGTACTGTCTCAAACTTATCCATTAAAAATGCTGGAGCAAACACTCACCCTTTGGACAGACGCGTCCCTAGAGGGATGGGGCTGCTTAACTTCGGACAACCAAGTAGCCCAGGGTCACTGGTCAATAGAAGAGAAAGAATGGAGCATCAATCGCCTAGAATTGCTGGCAATTCTGGAAGCAATAAAGGTGTTGCAATTAAGCAACGAGCATCTACTCGTATACACGGACAACGAAACTGCTCGATTCTCCATAAACAAGATGGGAAGCCGCAACAGTCGGATACACCTTCTTATTACTCTGATAATGGAGTTGGCGGAACGCCACAAGTTAACATTGGTAGCAGCCAGAATAAATTCCAAAGAGAATATAGTAGCGGATCACCTCAGTCGATCCACAGTGCAACCAACAGAATGGGAATTATCCATAAACACATTCAACATGATTCAAGAATGGCACGGGAAGCTCATGATAGACATGATGGCAACCCCGTTGAACTCCAAGCTTCCAAACTTCATTTGTCCTTTCGAGCACCCCCTGGCAATAGGGACGGATGCTCTATCAATAGACTGGAGCCACTTCCAGGAAATTTACATATTCCCTCCCGTCAATCTGATTCCGAAACTGATCCCATTTCTAACGAAGTACAAAGGGAGGGGCGTGATCATAGTCCCGTGGCGCCCCACGGCACCGTGGTTTCCTACAATATGGTCAAAAGCAGTAGATCATCTACACTTGCACAAAAGCGTCTCTCAAATGGTCTCAGGGAAAGAAATATCAGGAGACTACAGATTTTACGGAAGGTGGACCGCCTTCAGTTTTTGAAACGAATATGGTATATTAAATACGATAAAGTTACTTCTGAGCAGCTTTCTCTTTCCTTCCGTAAATCGTCTTCAAACCAATATCAGTCTGTTTGGCGATGCTTCCAAAATTGGCTGCCCCCTGTGGTTAAGGTCCTGACTAAAGCTCACATCCTTAGATTCTTAATATGGCTACACAAGAAAAAGAAGCTCTCTTCCAAAACTGTGCTAAGTTACAGAGGAGCCTTATCCCTACCTCTGAAAATGGGGTTCGGGATAAACACAAAGGATAAGGACTTCAACTTACTGGCAAGGGCTCAGTTCTTAAATCGACCAGCTCCTAAAAAGAAAATACCAAGTTGGTCCTTGAACCATGCTCTCGAATTTTTCAAACTACCTCGCTTCAATAACAACAGAGCATCTGCTAAAGACCTCTTTCTGAAATGTCTTTTTCTTACGGCAATTGCGTCGGGTAACAGAGCTTCTGAATTGTCTGCTTGTGTGAGGGGAGGCATAGTTCAGTCTGGTAATACTCTAACTATTCCAGTTAAAGACAAGTTCTTGTATAAGAACCAGAGAGCAAACTCCTCACCCAATATCATCTCCTTTCCGAGCCTTCCTCGACAAGAGTTATGTCCAGTGGCATGCTTACTGAAGTACACCAAGATGACTGATAAATTGCCTCATAATAATTACCTGTTTATCCATCCTGCGTCAAATAAACCACTAAAATCTGGGAGAATTTCATATTGGCTACTACAAGCTCTTAAATTAGCTACTCCTAATTTCAAAGGAACAGCGCATGAAGTCAGGGGTCAGGCATACAGTGCTGCTTGGTCAAGAGGCGTCCCTATGGAACGGATACTCAAAGAAGGGTTCTGGCTGACCCCAAACGTGTTCATTGACAATTATCTGAACTCTATTGATTCTCTTATCACGCCTTTCATTGGCGGTAGACACTTAATTAAACCCTAAATCTGTTTAGTAGATATGTGTTTGGTCATTACTAGATTATTAGTAACGAATCATTATTATTTCTTGTATTTGTGCCACTAGCAACTAAACATTAGTTACTGATCCACAGTTATCTTTTTGTTGTTCTGAATTATGTGATTCACTGTTATTCTATGTTGGTTTCTCTGAATATATGAGAGCCTTGATCTGTGTGTCCATATCCCTTTCCTCCACCGTAGCTATACCTGCGGCGTAATTGGTACTTCGAAACCTAATAGGGAAATGACGAAATGTAGGAAGTAAATATATTAGATTGACGCAGGAAAGCGTCATATTTGCTTCCTTAAATGAGTCATTTCCCTATTGGTACCTCCTCCTCCCCAAAAGGATATATATTTCTTATCAGTAGGTGTTCCAAAGATCTGATGAGAATAGCTAGTGCAGCTACTTATATAGAGCTGAGTGGCTGACTGGCTTGCTGAGATGGCTGGTTGGCGGACGGCTGACTGGCTGAGCAAATTTTTAGCTTCTAATTGGCTGGATTGTCCGCCAGTTACACAGATCTAGTCTCTGAGAGAAACTATGACATTAATTAATGGCTTTCTTATAATAATTAGAGAGGTGAAACCTAATAGGGAAATGACTCATTTAAGGAAGCAAATATGACGCTTTCCTGCGTCAATCTAATATATTTGTTCTGGAGGATTATTTCGCGATATAATTTTTCTATTTCAGCAGTAGCTACTGCTCAAGAATTTCTTGATTTCAGTTTCAAATAAAAGAACATATCTGAAACTTCTTAAATCTACTCAGTTTAGAATTAATTTCTATTTAATTGCTTCTAAAAAAATGACTTACTTTCTTCGTGCTGGAACTTGAATAATTTGAAAGAGTGGTTGAAAATTACAATATTAATGTATGGGCAAATGTAAATTACATATTTCCAATAGAAATTTTAAATGTTGGCCAGAGTGCATACTATGAATTGATATACATAGCACACTGTACTGTAGTGACAGACACAGTACGTAGAGTAGAAAGTTCGTTATCTCCAATTATTTCTGAATTACTCTAAAATCCGTGTCGTGACGACAGTAAAATATGGTGAACCTACTTCCCTACCCATGTCCCTGTTTTCTCTGAGGGTTTAAAACCGTGTTTGTTTCCTAACTGGGATTAGCTATATTTAGGTTGTTATCTAGTATAAATAATGAACTCCTTTGTACTTAATTTCCTTTTGACGTCAGCGATACGGCCTTTGGTTAGTCCTGAATTAGTCCTTTGTTATCCTCCAGACTCGCCAGAGCTTCACATCTCCCCCGCTTCTCCTGAATTGCGCCAACCACCACGAGCTGTAGAGACCAAAAAGCCACTTCTACCAACACCCAAACACACTCCCATTGTCTTTGACCTCGAAGGGGAGAAGAAACAACCTACAGACATCAATGGCAATGTTCTCAAACCAAAGGTAAGGGGCAGTGGCACAGCTAAAACATTGAAAGTAAAGTTCATTCAAACATTTTTGCAACACCGTACCTAGTGTGTGACCTAATATTGCATATTGCAGAGTTTCAATGATCAGTTTCGTGATATTCACAAATAGCCGATATTACACAGTACTCTATAATAAACTCACAGTAGTCTATAGAAAATTTATAAAGATGTTCGAATGTCAAAAGGTTCCACGCAAACTATGGGTAGAACCGTAGTCTTGGGCAACTTACTATGTGTTTACAGCTAAAGGAAGGAATTTCATGTTCTATTTCACAATCAGTTTCATAGAATTTCTGATAGGCAATAATAAATAATGCAAAGATATACTGCCACCATTAATATTAAAGTAAGTCCTCAATTTTTCTTGAAATTTCGACTCCAGATTACTTAGGCTATGTTTTGCTGACCCTGTAGAATTGCTAACAAAACCAATGAATAGTTCAAGTTAGCTATATTTTCACATGTATAGGTAGCTATCAAATGCATAATTTAAATAGTTCTATGGCAATTAGCGCGGTGGTTTGTAGTTTATTTTCATTATTATATCGCATAAGAGACGCAATAATGACGTCACACGGAAATTTTTTTGGTATTTGTAGTGCGTTTGCAGCAACTTTTGGGTCAACTTCTCGGATCTTTCCCATTTGCCGACCCCCTCCATATTTAATTTAAATTAATTTTTTTATATATATTTTTGTCCGTAGAATCCGAAAATCACAACCGTTTTTTGTAGAATACTTTTTGAGGTATGAGGGTTTAAAGTTATTTATTTCCTATGTATTACTGAAGGATTAAGAACTTTGAAAAAATTCGTGTTTTCAGGCTTTTTGGTCAAAGACAGCAGTAATGTAGTTTGTTGTACTGCACACTTCATGATTGATTAATTACCTGGTAGGGGGGGGGGGGAGGTATGGGGGGCGGCACGCCCTTTATTACACATATATCAGCATCGAAGTAATAGATGGAAAATACCACGGATACTGGAAATATTCGATAAATGGTTTTGAACGTAATGTATTCCCCCCCCCCCTGCCAGGTCATTAAACAATCATGAAGTGTGCAGTACAACAAACTAGCGGATGCAACAAACTACATTACGGCTGTCTTTGACCAAAATTTGCCAAAAAGCATGAAAACACGAGTTTTTCAAAGTTCTTAATCCTTCAGTAATACATGGGAAATAAATAACTTTAAACCCTCGTATCTCAAAAAGAATTAGTTTATACAAAAAACGGTTATGATTTTCGGATTCTATGGACAAAAGTACATAAGAAAAATGTAATCTAAATTTAATTTGGTGGGGGTCGTCAAATGGGAAAGATCAAACTTCTCTTCAATCTTTTAAGTATGAATCAGTAGCTATAAACCTATAACGTCTAGAAATGATTAGCTACTCTTTGGTAAAAACGAGTTGTGAGAACATAATTTCGATTATTAGTCGACTATAAAAAGTGAGTAGTATTGCATGGACTTTGTTGATCAAAAATATTTTAATTAGTTACCTTTGCAGATTGGGGAAAGATTATATTTTAGGCACCATTTATTTATTTGTCAGGTTGTTACTCGCATAACTCGTAAGTCTTCCATCAAATTGCTTGGGACTTGGTGGGATGATTGGCTAATGTCCAGGAACCATTTGATAGTCAAAGGATCGATCCAGTCAAAGATCATTTATAACTCAAAAAGTATTTAACCAAATTGCCTGAAGTTTGGTTGAATGACTGGTCATTATCCAGGAACCAGTCTATTAGATTTGGTGAGCGAAGTGCTTAAAGGTCAAGGTCATTTATAAGCTGCTGCGAAGATATGCGCTCTATGAGTGTCCGTCATCTAATTTATTCGATATATATCTTCTTGCGAATAAAGTATTTGAATTTTAAAATGTTGTAACTGTTGATCAGAGAGCTGCTCGCTTGCCCTCTCCTTCCAAGAAGACAGCACTAGCCACACCTCAGATGGAAGAGGTTAAAGGAGGGGACTTTGTGTCTCTCAACGCTAAGCAGCCACCTGTCACTAGGAAGAGGAGCGAGGCAACTGTGAAGAGGAGCGAGGAACCTGTCAAGAGAGAAGGCAAAGAGGTGCTCAGTGATGAGGAATTCATGGGAGATGTCAGTCTAACTTCAGGTAAAGGGCTTTACCAAATTGTAACACAGAATTAATTAGGTTGTATTAAGTTGTAACACTGAACTATTTATCAATCTTTCTTTGCTTCTGTTGGTAAATACTAAATAAATATACGTAAACAATACTGATTTAGTAATTGATTAGATTAAATATATATTATTGACATCATAGATACAATTTTCTAGTGAATAATTGTTCCCAGTTTCAAAAATGCTCCAAATTACCCGAAGATAATTTGAAAGTCTTATGCTACTGTCCATTGCAGAGGAAATGGCTCTACGAGAGGTGGTGAGGGACAAACTGCACGGCCGGTGTGTGCAATTATTCCCTGCCGATGGTGAGGATAGGACCATTCATTTCAAGAACCCTGTTGGCGTCACGCAGTTGCCTGAGTGAGCACTTGAAACTTGTACCAAAATGAATTAAAATTATTATTGTATTATTTGATGCTGAATTGTATGAATATGTATTCCATTTGATGGAATCGTTTTAGCCCATTTTAATCTCAATAAAATTTGTATAAGCAGAGGAATTCTCCTGTAGCTACACTAATAAGTGAGAGATATTTTTTATTCTCAATTAGTTTGATCTTATTCTAGTGGAAGTGTGGTGATATGCGACACCTTCAACAACAGACTGGTGCACTTCACTGCAGATGCTAAGACACACCAGATCCTCCCTGCCTCCCCTCCCCTAACCAAACCCTCCGCCTCCACCATGTTACCTTTTGATGATACAAAGAGTTACTCTGAGCAGGAGGTGTGCTTTGCTGTGAAGGATCACAAGGCAATCTACATTTTCGGCATGGACTGCCAGCAGCTGCGTGTGCTGGCCCTGAACAAGCTCTGCAAACCTTACGGACTGAGTGTGGATGAGTATGGTGATCTGGTGACTGTGGAGACTGCCTGTGGGTCTAACCTTTGCATCACCAAAGTCAACCCAGTGACTGGCAGTCTCAGGAGAGTACCTTTTTGCCTCACTAACCCACTGGATGGCACTGGCAGTGTCAGCAAACCTCGCTTCATAGCGTGTCACCGCAACAACAACCTCATCATTGTGGACTTGGGACTGGATATCATTGCCATGGTGAGCCATTTTGAAAACACATTGCAATAATAATCTAAGTTTCCTTCTGACAAGCGTGACAGCGTCCCTACAGTAAATTAAATTTCAGTATTTCGTAGTAGCTATAATAAGCTTGTGTAAGGCAAACATTGAACTAATTGGAACATTAATACTATAAAGTTCTCGATATCAATATTGCATTACTAACTCGGAAGCAACTTGAAAGTGGTAACTAATTGAATGTGATGTAGAAATGGTGGATAGTTTAATATGTTTAATAATTTTCAGGTTTCTATGACGGATGGTCATCTGATCCGCTCGTTTGGGGGTAAGGGCAGCAAGCCTGGTCTCTTTCATGACCCCTCAGGAGTTGTGTGTGATGCTGATGGATTTATTATTATTGGAGACTCCAGAAACCACCGCATTCAGGTTATTCGCAAATATCTTTTCGTAAATTGAAACAATAAATATAACTTTATCCTTTAAAAACTCACTATATATTTTTCTATGTAATTTTCATATATTTGAAACGATTTTTTGCAAATTCCCAATTGTGAGGATATTTTCTATCTGTAACTAAATAGCTAACTATTTAGTTCTTGCAACTCATTTTGATGGCTGTGTTTCAGGTGTTTTCTCCTGACGGTACCTTCCTGTCAGTTCTGAAGATAGACAGACCTGTCAGAAGACCCTCAGGCTTCTGTCTCACCCCCTGTGGGCACCTGCTGGTGGTGAATTACTGGCAGAACAACGTGGCTAAGTACCTCCTCACCATTCATTGATATGGTAGTGCCTTTCTAATGCAGTAACTAGTCTGCCTCTTCATGGTTACTTAGTATTTTCTTATTCCACGGACGGGATATTAATTTATCATTGAGGTAACTGTCGATCAAATGGAAAGTTATATTATAGTAATTAAGTTTCAGCTATTTATAGTTGAGTGATATAATGCTCTGTTTCTTTTTGCCAATGTTTCAATAAATTCGTAAACTTGATGTGATGGAACTTCCCAAAGAGTATCTTTGTAAGGAAATTAATTAGTGTTTAGATTTCATTCGTAAGTTAAAATATTGCTTTATTTTTGGAAACTGGTAGATTTCTTATTTCTATATTTTTTGTTTATAAAAATGATCTCAGAGAGTTTAAAAGCTGTAGCATATTAGTGTTTGTTTTCAATCTATTCAGAATCTTTATTTTGAGTTGAAGCAATTTTCATTAAAAGCACTTATCTTAAAATTTGATTTAATTCCAATCACACGCACGCATGCAGAAGTTACTGTCACTATATGCATAAGCATTAATTGTCACTGACGGTTCATTAGGGTGGACCAAAAAAACAACATTTTGGAAATTACTTATGGAATAGTGATATAAAGTTGATATGACAAGTAAAGGTACGTGTACTGAAATTTGAGTGAATTCTGACATGATTAACAGTTGCCCCCAAGCGATTCAAATATCAGAAAAGTAACATTTTTGGTGATTTTTACTACATTTTGGCAAAAAATTCATAAACTATGATTTATTATCACTTAGAATAGGAAGATAGCTTGAGAGGAGCTATTTTTGGTGTCTGTGCCGAAAAATCAGACCGGTACGACAATGTTTACAGTTGCCCCCACCCCTCCAAAGTGTTCAAATTTAGCCACCGCTGGAGACTGTAGTCAGTGAAGTGCTCCACACTTATGGAGGGTCTGGTGCTCAATGAAGAACATAATGAGGAAATTTATATACAAAAAATTGAGCCATTAATTGTTGATTAATAAACCAATATTTCATATTTCAATATTTGGAACACTTGGTGGCTCAAAAAAGTTGATTAAGCGAATTGCATGGGTTATTATCCAATTGCTGAAATCCGAGTAAATTCGAATTTTTTGCAATACGAAAATATTGATAAAGGCTTTTATGAAATGAAATAAATAAAATTCACAGTTTTTTTGAGAATTAAATTACTTCTATCTTATCACAATAACAGCATGATTGCTCTAGAAGCCAAATTTTAAGAGAAATATTGTAATAGAAATATATTTCACATAAAAAGTGCTCGGGGCAACTCAAAAGTATCAATATTAATCTGCAATTTTGCAAGTTGAGTTTTTTCTTAACGTGCCAACTAGTTTTACCTATTTCACAGAAAAAAACAAAATCGATTATTTCGAAATTAATGGAAAAATATCATTTTGTACAAAATTTCAAATGTTTTGGGGTAACTCAAAAATATTGAGAAACTGCCTGGAAATTGGCATGCAATGTTCTTTTATAACGTATCAACTTATAACTATTCCATATGAAGATTCTGAAGTTTGCCCGAAACCCCTATTTTTTGGCCCACCCTATTGTTCATGGAGCCACTTTCCTTTCTTTCTGCTTCTTCCAGTCCCTTGTATTTAATTTCCTTTTAACATCAACAATAAGGCCTTTAGTTTCGAAGCAGACTTTAATCCACCTAATGAATAATTGGGTATACCTATACATTTAAAATGGCCCCCCAGGGACTCCATCCTGAAGCTGTCTGTGGTGAATGGAAGAAAAGGAAGAGGCTGGCGTCCCTTGGGACCCAAGCTGTAGTAATTTGGATAATTTTTTGTCGTTTCATTTTTACCATGTTTATTATTTTCCTATCGCTACTTTCATTTTCAGAGGGTGTTGTGTAGGGTCGTAGGCTTCATTTACTATCACCTCTTCATTTTCTTCATCCATCTGTTAGTTCAACTACTGGTGCTTGTGTCCCTTTTCGTCACATTCCTTGGTAAGTGACTGCATTCACGGAGTAGCTTTTCTGCATCCATGAGCATCGTCACCGACGTTGATAAGTGACTTCGTTCATGGAGCCACTTTTCTTTCTGACTGCTTCTTCCAGTCCCTTGTATTTAATTTCTATTTGACGTCAGCGATGTGGCCTTTGGTTCCTAAGCAGACGTTAACCCCTACTAAATTAATTATTTAAAATTGTTTACATAGAAGATTAACCTAATGTATCATTTCATAGAAGGTTGGATATCAGATTCATTTAATTGATAACTTCCGTCAATTAGTGAAAGAAAACTCGCGGTGTAGAAATCTGTCATCAAAAATGTACCTCACATTGCTAACGCATCATGACTGATGGAGAGGACTGAACCTTTGCACTGATTGTTTTTTTAACTAAAAGATGCATTTCAGAAAAATGTCAAAGTTATAATCAAAACTAGAAGAAATTTTCCAGGTACCGCCATAGGGTTGAATTCAAGCTATAAATTAAAAATTAATGATAGTGGATATAGTGTTCAATAGCCTCGTACTATTTCAGAGATACTGTAATATTCAATTGAATCAGGAAAATTAATGAAATACAGGCCCCCAGGGGCTCTATCCAGAAACTGTGTGGTGATTGGAAGAGAAGGGGGGTGGCGTCCCCTGGGCCCCGAACTGTTGTAATTTGGATTATATATCCCCTCATGCAGGGCTGCGGAGTGGGTACATAAAATGTTCGACTCAGACTCCCTTTATTTTGAATTTATCGACTCCGACTCCAACTAACAGTTTTACAGTATTTTTATAAGCAATATTGAGTCATTTGAATGTTTAGACTATAAATATTCATTTAATTCATATCTATGAGCAATTATTAGTTCTTATAAGATATTTAACATGATGAACAACAAATAAAATGGATCTAAATTTTTGTGACTTGTATCTATAGCTTGAAGTCGGAGTCGGTACAAATTTTAGACTCCTGACTCCGCGTCCATCAAAAAAAGCTTTGACTCCAACTTCCAACCGTGAGAGACGTCTGCGTTCCAATGACAGTGGAAGTTTAAAAATGATAACCAAATTAAAAATTTACCAAAAAAGACACTATTCGATGACATAATAATCCATGCAATATTTCTTAAAAAGTTTTTTTTCCATGGTTTCATTATCTTCGCAGAATGCGGAAAGGTTATATTTTAGACGGCATTTATTTATTTATCATCTTGTTATTCGCCTAACTGAAAAAGTATTCAACCAAATTGCCTGAAATCTCCAAAACAATATGGGTTCCACCAAGCTTGCAGTAGCTATAACTGATGTTTTTGTGCAACTCGATACTGATCTGAAGGCTACTTTTGCTAATAAACGGTGTGTAATAGCCTTGTTCTTTGACTTGGAAAAAACATACGACACCGCGTGGTATAGAAGTATTCTACAAAACTCTCATATGGGTTTCGTGGAAATAGGAATATATTTTTGGATCATTTTCTAAACTCTTAAGAAAAGAAAGAACGATGTTCATTATAAATGGACAAAGAGGCTTCAGAGGAGTAGTCCATGGACAGATAGTGTAGTTGAAGGAGTGGCATATTTTAGGTGAGAAAAAATTCTAGTCTCCCATCAATATTCTCATTTGGAAACAAAATATTGCTTGTGGACTTTCGGGTTTTTGAACAAATAGTTGTACTGATCATTATTAATTGAATTGTAGCCAGGAGTACCAGGTATGCCTGAAATTTTCGCATACGGTTACAGACAGTGTTTATTTTTTCATATGTCAAGAGACAGTTGTTCAGAATTTCCATACAACTACGAGCTAGCAACAGCTAAGGATTGCAATGCACCTGTACTCGGTCTACTTCCGAGATCATGTAGGTAATCAAGTAATTTGAAAGCTAATGCAAGCTGAGGAATACACTAGGGCATCTATAATCTAATTTACATCGTGTCAAGGCTCTGTATACAGTATGGGCCACAAAAATGTTTCCGCTTTTTCAAATACTTGTAAATCGTTAACCAATGGACGAAAAAACTGCATCTTGATCTCGTTTTCTCCGCCTCTTATTGTACTATTAACAGGTAAAAACAATTTTGAACTGATGGACATAGTTTAAGAACAGGTAAGCAAAGAGTGACTGTGAGGGTGATTATTTTTGTCATTGCGCGAAGGTTATTCTTAGAGCTAACTCTGTGATTTTACTTACTAAAAGGCAGTGAATAAAAAATGAAAAAAATACAATGGTAGACATTTTAATACAGGGTGCTTAAACTTCTTCCTTGGAAACTATTTGGAAATAGAACAACTTCAGTGACATTTTGATCTCATTGAAGTTTTCACTCTGAATATTCGTTCTTCGCTTGTTCATTGCATGGTTAAGGCCCGCTTCACACTTGCATTTTTAACACCGCGATAAAAGCTCTTCTTAAAATTTGTTTACACTTGCGTTTTTTTTTATAGCTGATGGAAAAATCACATCAAATTATTACTTAAGCGATAAAAAAAACGCATGTGTGAATACATTTTAAGAAGAGCTTTTATTCTGCGCTGTTAAAAATGCAAGTATAAAGCTGGCCTTAACCATGCAATGAACAAGCGAAAAACGAATATTTCTTGTGAAAACTTCAATGAGATCAAAATGTAACGAAGTTGTTCTATTTACAAATATTTTCCAATGAAGAAGTTTAAGCACCCTGTATTAAAATGACTACCATTGTATTTTTTTTCCTTTTATTCACTGCCTTTTAGTAAGTAAAATCACAGAGTTAGCTCTAAGAATAACCTTCGCGCAATGACAAAAATAATCACAGTCACTCTTTGCTTTCCTGTTCTTAAACTATGTCCATCAGATCAAAATTGTTTTTACATGTTAATAGTACAATAAAAGGCGGAGAAAAAGAAACCAAGATACAATTTTTTCATCCATTGGTTAACGATTTACAAGTATTTGAAATAGCAAAAACATTTTTGTGGCCCATGCTGTATTCTCATTAGAGACATTCTGTCTCACCACAGGAGGAGTGTGACAGGCAATCTTCCTTCAACTTTACTGCCTCCTGACATTGTATTTTAAGGCGTTTGATGTGCGGGACCCAAGTCAGTTTCTTATCCAGGGTCATACTTAGAAACTTGATTTCATTTACAACTCACAATGGTTTGATTTCGGATTCAGGGAATGCACCTCTGATTTTAGTGAATGCATTTATACACTCTTAAATGTTAAAAACTTTAATCCAAATTATTTGGACCATTAGGGCTGATCCACACCATCGCTCCGGTCACACTCCGCTCTCGCTCCAGTCACGGTCCGGTCTCATCCTTGTGCATACACATGTTCGGTCCGGTCACGGTCCGCTCTCGCTCCCGTCCCTTCCGTATCATCTGATTTTGCAGTGATTATAATTATCATTACGCTTGATTGGTGAACAGGATGAGAGAAAACAAATAAGTAGATATTTTGAGTTCATCCTATGCTAAGGGACAGGAAGGCGAAGGATATCTACTCGTTTTATCCTCATTTAATAGATGACGAAACTAAATTGTTCTATTATTTTCGAATGACTATTGAAACTTTTAAAAAAATGTGTCTAAAATTTAAAATGATTTTAGAAAAGAAAACATGCAACACTGAAAACACAATCACTCCTAGATAAAACTGACTGTATATCTAAGAATCTAGACTTCTAGAGTCTAAGCCCTATAAGGTATAAGAAGTATTACATATGTCACTCGCGCTTGACTGATCTGCAGCAATATCGACCGATATCTCTTCATAATCTGTTGATCTATCGTTAGCACAGCAATCCACTGATAGCGCAACCAACGATTGATTGCTGCACGTTCGAATGAAAAAGAAAGTATTTAGTTTATCAATCTAAATGGTATATTTAATAAGGAAACCATCAACCGATTGTTGCGCGTTCGATTGATATGGATTTTTATAATTTCTATATCTAATTGTTGCATTTCATATGGTTATCATCAATCGATTGATGGTTTCTCTATGAAATATAACAATTTTTTTGTTTAAAAAGACAATATCTTTCCATTAAAATCAAGACAATTAAATGCATAAACTAAAAAATTCCATATCATTCGAACGTGCAGAAATTGATTGATAGGTGCGCTATTAATCGATATACATATGCGATAAAATTTGTCAGTTAGATGCATAAGCTAAAATAATCTTATCATTCGAACGCGCAACATTCGATAGATGGTTGCGCCATCGGTTGATGGCTGCAATAACGATTGATCAAGAGATTGCACAGTGAAATCGGTCGATATTTCAAATCAGTAAAATGCGCGTGACATATATATGTATAGTAATATTCCAGAAAAAGCACGCAAATAATAAAATTGGACCGCGACTGGAGCGTTGCTAATACACACTGGCAGTGCCGCTCCGCTCACGGTCCGATCACGCTCCAGTCAAAATATCTTTGGATTGGATCGTGACCGGAGCGCGACCTGACCGGCACTGCCAGTGTGGATGCTCTACGGGAAATGCATTAAAGAATATTGGACCGGACCGTGACCGGAGCGATGGTGTGGATTAGCCCTAACTCTATGATCCACGCCAATTTGCAAACGTTGAATTGGTAGCCTTGTAGAACTGGAATATAATGCAGTCATCAACATAGAGTGTACATTTACTGTTATCTGTTACATAATCTTCTATACTAATTATTTCCTTTGTGTGTTTATTTATTTGGTATCCTCTTTTACACTACGGGTATTAAACATGAAGAGTGTAACTATGATACACACGGGAATATATTGACTTGATATTTAAATTTCCTGTTTTTATTCAATTTCTAAATGTATTTATTTATGAAATAAGTATCAGTTTATACAGAATTTTTTAATTTTAATTTACTAAAATAACTTTACAACGGGTAATAAATAACTATTGAAGATCCGTTATTTTTAACGGGCAAATACACTATTTTTTTATATTATTTATTGCGATGGAAATAGTGTGCCGCTAAGTACGCTTCCTTGTGGTAGTCCCTCGTGTTGAGTGTGCTCATTAGAAAGTGTAGAGCCTTTTCTTAATTGTACCAAATGTAGAACACCACTAAATGTACTAAAAGTATTTCATGAATCGTATCGCCAAAAATGTCAGTGATCCGATTTGCATATACACTGATGAGTCTAAAGCGTACGATGGAGTTGGAATAGCATCAGTTCTCCCTAACTATGTTTATAAGTGAAGATTCGCCAACCATGGCACTATTTTCACTGAGAAACATTAAGCTGTATTATCTACATTAGGCCATAATCATTCCGTATAATTAAACCAATTACGTGATATATGTGGACTCAAAGAGCGTTATTCTATTTATTACGAACTACTTAAACACCCATCAAATTTTCAATGAAATACATTAATGAATAAATAAATACACTTAAAAGATCAAACAAAAAGGTGACCTTCTGCTGGGTACCCAGCCTAGTGTGAGTCTTTGGAAACGAGACGGCTGACTCGAACGCAAAACTGGCAATAAACACAATAGAGACGCCCAAGAAAGAAATACCTGCTAGAGAGTATTACCCAACATTTGGGAAGATATTGTACGAGAAATGGCAGCGTAAATGAAATAACATACTCAAGAGAAGTGAAAGACATAGTATCCATCTGGAGACCTCCTACGACAACAACAGGAATCGCGAAATATTGATTTCAAGACTGAGAATAGGGCATTCAAAATTGACGCATGACCACCAAATATGATGAAAAGATCAGCCTCTGTGTGAGGATTGTTTTGTGCCCAATAGTGTAGTACACATTTGACGGAATGTCCATACTTTAATGAGCATGCAAAAGGCTCGTTTTGCATGCAGCGATTGTTGCGAAAATCGCTCAGCAATAGGAATACACTGAACTAGTACTCAGCGATAAACACTCGCTGCAAAACAGCTCTTTCTGATAGTGTTGGTATGGCTATAAGCGATTATCACAACAATCGCTGCTTGCAAAACCTACCTTAAGAACAGATCAGAGATTAAATATCAATTATTTTTACCCAATTGTTGCCAAACCATAGATAAATGCATTAGTTTTGTTAACTCTTTGCTGTGCTTGCCAAATGATGAGTCTGTTATTTTCTCACTAACCGTTATCTTAACTCGCAATCACTCTTGAGACTGTCCAAAATCTCTATAATATAATACGCTAGATCTGTATGTGTGTGTTACTTGGAGCAATGTTACTCACAAACGGTTGGACCCGGAGACTTGAAAATTTACAACTTCTTCGAAAGTCGTGTCGAATTTAACGTGTTAAAAGGATTTTTCGAAATTCAAACGGGTTTTCCAATTATTAACACTTGATTTATAATGGGATACATAGGAATTAATTCGACATACTTTCCAGGATATTTTCAGAGACTATCCAACAGAATGGGCTGAAATTTTCTGGTAACCTCCGGCCTATGGTCCTACAGAACGCTATTGATTTGTTTTACGAAAATCGAACGGGTTTTTGAATTATTCGAATTTTAAGTTTTAATGTAATACATAGGGATTCAATTCAAATCGGAAAATACATGGTAACATACGAAATAAATGAAAAAATATAATTTACCTTAATCGAATCAAAAAAATATCTACAATATGTAAAAATGGTCTATAAAAATGACTGCGTTAACCGTTTTTCGAAATTCGAATATTTTTTCAAGATATGACGAAAATTAGAAAATGAAAAATAAAATTCTACGCTGGTTATCATTTTACCTCACGGAAACAAATTACATATCTGGCACGATTGAAAATGTAATAATTAATTTTAATATTGATATTGACGGGTTGGAATATGTTTAAATATTCGAAATAAATTATATTTAGAATATTTATAATCAATTGGTAACGAATTGTAGTTATTTTACATAATTATATTTATTTATTTAATAAATTGAATATCAGCTGCTACCTAGGTATATATGTGAATTTTATTTCTTCTATTTCAAGCATCAAACTGATCGATGTAGCTAATTGTTTTCATTTTTCATAATGTGATTATTTGAATAATATTTGTAATATGTAGTTCTTTACACAGCTATCTTATATAATAATGTATGATCCATATTCGACAGTATTCTACACAAATTGATGACGTCACGGGGCGGAAAATTACTCTTTACTGGTACCTAATTCTTATGAAATGTAATGGAAAACGGGATATGTAATGTAGGGGAAAGTCCCCATTTATCGGCCACTTAAGAGGTTTCCTTCAAAACTATTATTATTGTTTAACTCTCCTCTCTACTAATGCATATACGACAAAACCAACTAAAAGATGAAATTTAAATCTTTTAAACCATATAAAGTACTATGCAATTCGTTTAGTATAAATTAATCTACATTGAATCAAATATTAAATATGAAAAACTCTAATTATCGACATGTTGAAACCAAATATCGTCACATGTTATTACCCATTTATCGTCATGTGTCGATACATATGGGTGATATCGTACACAAAATAAAATTTTCATTGAACAGCTGGCAGGATGGGGGAAAAAAAGATAGAATGGGGGAAATCCAGTAGAATGGGGGGAAATCCAGTGGAATGGAGGGAAATTAGGTAGAATGGGGGAAAATTAGGAAGAATGGGGGAAAATAGTTAGAATGGAGAAATTAGGTAGAATGGGGGGAAATTAGGTAGAATGGGGGGAAATTAGGTAGAATAGGGGAAAATAGGTAGAATGGAGGAAATTAGGTAGAATGGGGGAAAATTAGGAAGAATGGGGGAAAATAGTTAGAATGGAGAAATTAGGTAGAATGGGGGGAAATTAGGTAGAATAGGGGAAAATAGGTAGAATGGGGGGAAATTAGGTAGAATGGGAGAAATAAGGTAGAATGGAGGAAATTAGGTAGAATGGGAAAATCAGGTAGAAGGGGGAAACAGGTATAATGGAGAAAACAGTTAGAATGGGGATAACTAGGTAGAATGGGGAAAATCAGGTTAGAATTGGGGATAATTAGGTATAATGGGGAAATTAGATTGAATGGGGGAAATTAGGTAGAATGGGGGGAAATCACGTAGAATGGGGGAAATTAGATAGAATGGAGGAAATTAAGTAGAATGGAGGAAATTAAGTAGAATGGGAAATCAGGTAGAAGGGGGAAAACAGGTAGAATGGGGAAAACAGGTAGAATGGGGAAAACAGGTAGAATGGGGGAAAAGTTGGCTGAGTAGGGAAAATGATGCTAGAATGGAGAAATTATTGATTATAGTACGATTTTAACGTCTGCTTCGAAGCCAAAGGTCATATTATCGCTGATGTCAAAATGAAATTAAATACAAGGGACTCGAAGAAGCAGTCAGAAAGAAAAGTTGCTTCATGAACAAAGTCACCTACCACCGTCGGTGACAATGCTCATGGATGTAGAAAAGCTACTCAGTGAGTGCAGTCCCTTACCAAGGAATGTAACGAAAAGGGGCACAAGCACCGTTCGCTTCACTCACGGATAGAAGAGGAAAATGAAGAGTTGATTGAAGTAGCTTTCCTGCATCCATGAGCTAGACACCGACAGGTGGTATTTGACTTTGTTCGTGAATCTCATCTTAATAAAATTACATTTTGAAGTCCGTGAATTGACCTCCGATTCTGCAGCAGACGTAAAAACCCCTACGTAAAACGGGGTTTACACGGGCACACAAGTGTGCCACTGGTGTGTTCCCTAACGCTTCTCCAACGCAGTGTGTAGCACTGTTTTCCAGTAAAGTGTTCACACGTATACTTTGTGCCCGCACTGCTGAGTGTCACTCAGCTGCCAGTGGTTCAGTTTAGGTACGTGTTAGTGACTAATATCCTATCGTAGATGTTATAAATATTGTTCAAATATTCGCTTTTATAATATATTACTAAGTTAATACAGTAACTAAAACTTACAGTAACTAGTTATGAAGCACTGTACTAAAATTGAAGGACCTGAATTATGAAATACACATAAGTATTGAAGTATTTTCTATTTTTAAATTAATGAAAATAATATACGTCAAGTTATCCCTCAATATCAATGAATTAAATATCTTTACTTTTTCTATGAAATTCATATTGTAATGATGTTTTGTTTAGTAAATGTTATATATGCTTTTCCGCAGAATTACTTTCTAATTTCCAAATCTTCACTGTTGTTTTACAGGCTTTAACTTGCCACTAACCTACCCAAATTTGTTAACTATATCGTGAATATATCCTTTTACCCTGTTGGTAAAACTTTATTTAACCTACTAGTCCTAATACCTATCAAAAATACTAAACTATTTTAGCTGTAACTCAATTATACGCTATAGCCTATGTATTGCTCCAGCACACAGCAGTGCCACACATGCATTCGCTCCAAGACTGATCGCCTGTTTTGTGTGCCACACTCGAAAAGTGTGTCGAGATCGAGCTCTGAACACACAGCAGTGGCACACATGTGTGCCCGTATAAACGTCCCTTGAGTAATTAATCAAAGCGGCAATATTTTTAATTTCCTTCTCATCAAATTATCAATTTATTTTGAGAAGAAAAAGTTTTAGAAAACCAAAGTCGTATCGAAATTTTGATAGATCACGTTGTTTGTTTTTCCAAATAAATGAAGTTCACAAAATATATATCATCGTAAACTGTGTAAATAATAATTAACCGAATCTCAGAGAAATGTAAACACTAATCTACCTATTAAATTATTTTAAGATAAATAGGAGCTATATATTAATTATGAATATCACACGCAGTTGTGCAAACATTCTTTGGATAACGTGTACGGCAATACAACAATATTGTACCTACGTCTAAAACTTGTGAAAATTTTCTACGTTTTATCAAATTAGGTGACACTTTTCTATTTAAATCAAATTTTATTTTTTACTAATCATTATTCAGATGAACAAAGTATATTGAATAGTATAATCAACTATTCTGATTCTATTATACATGTATAGGTCCTCCCCCCCCCCCCTTACCACCCTATAATTGAGTTCCACTAGGTCGATAAATGGGTAAAAGCTATTTAAGTATGTAAAATTGAATAAATATTGAGAATTAATATTTTTACTAACCATTAAACTGATTTAGAACCACTATTTCGAAATTGATCAAAATACCATTTATCGTCACCCCATGACGATAAATGGAAAACCCTCTTTATTGATACCCAGATATCGACACATCGATTTATTTTAAATATTGATGACCGAATTAATTTCTGATTTTATATTTAAGAAATGCAATTAAAAACAAGCAAAATTGTATGAACATTATTTTTGTTTTTTTATTTGAAGCGTAAAATATTGCGCATAACAAATTCTCTATACCTAATCAATTACGGTAGGTTTGTCCTGAATGTACCGTATCGTCATACATCTCATCAGTTAAACTGACACTCTGATTGTAATTTCAAATGAAATTACTTACATTTTTGTAACAATAATAAAAATATATGGTGACATCGATTTGTAAAATACCTAAACCATAGAAATGTTTCTAAGTCTTGTTATAGACGAAAATAACTGAAACGTGACGATAAATGGAGAGGGACGATACAAGGAGCCCTTACCCTATATGAACAAACACGATAAGTAATGTTCCTAAATATTAATGTATAATAATATATGTACGATACCGTGCAATTTGCACGGGTAACCACTAGTCTCTATAATATAATACGCTAGATCTGTCTGTGTGTATGTGTGTTACTTGGAGCAATATTACTCACAAACCATAAGACGTACAGACTTGAAAATTTACAACTTTTTAGAAAGTCGTGTCGAATTGAACGTGTTAAAAGGATTTTTCGAAATTCAAACGGGTTTTCGAATTATTAACACTTGATTTATAATGGGGTACAAGGAATTAATTCGACATACTTTCCAGGATATTTTCAGAGACTATCCAACAGAATGGGCTGAAATTTTCTGTAAACCTCCGGCCTATGGTCCTACAGAACGCTATTGATTTGTTTTAAGAAATTCAAACGGGTTTTTGAATTATTCGAATTTTAAGTTTTAATGTAATACATAGGGATTTAATTCAAATCGCTAAATACATGGTAACATACGAAATAAATAAAAAATAAAATTTACAATAATCGAATCGGAAAAATATCTACAATATGTAAAAAGGGCCTACAAAATTAACTGCGTTAACCATTTTCCGAAATTCGAAGTACTTTTCGAGATATGACGAAAATGAAAAATAAAATTCTACGCTGGTTATCATTTTTCCTCACGAAAATATATGACAAATTTTGCACGATTAAAAATATAATAATTAATGTTAATATTGATTTTGACGGGTGAGTATATGAATAAATATTCGAAATAAATTATATTTAAAATACATTGAATAAATAATAACGAATTTTACATAATTATATTAATTAATTAAAAAGATTAAAATATCAGCTGCTACCTATATGACGATTTTATTTCTTCTATTTCAAGCATTGAACTGATTAATGTAGCTAATTGATTTAATTTTTCATAATATGATTATTTGAATAATGTTTGTGATTTGTAGTTATTTATACAGCTATTTTATATAATAATTTATAATCTATACGACAGTACCTATTTTACACAAATTGATGACGTCACGGGACAGAAAATTACTCTTTAATGGTACCTAATTCTTATGAAATGTAATGAAAAACGGGATGTGTAAAGTGTATGAACCAAAACAATAAGTAATGTACTTAAATATTAATATTATATGCACGTTACCGTGCATTTTGACGGGTAATCTATATATATAATACGCTACATCTGTCTGTGTGTGTGTATGTGTGTTACTTGAGCAATATTACTCACAAACGGTTAAACCTAGAGACTTGAAAATTCACAACGTTTTAGAAAGTCGTGTTAAATTCAACGTGTTAAAAGGATTTTTCGAAATTCAAACGGGTTTTCAAATAATTAACACTTGATTTATAATGGGATACATAGGAATTAATTCGACATACTTTCCAGGATATTTTCAGAGACTATCCAACAAAATAGGCTGAAATTTTCTGGAAACCTTCGGTCTATGGTCCTACAGAACGCTATTGATTTGTTTTACGAAATCCGAACGGGTTTTTGAATTATTCGAATTTTAAGTTTTAATGGAATACATAGGGATTTAATTCAAATCGGCAAATACATGGTAACATACGAAATGAATAAAAAAATGAAATAAAAAAGATCTACAATATGTAAAAATGGTCTTCAAAAATGACTGCGTTAACCGTTTTCCAAAATTCGAAGTAATTTTTGAGATATGACGAAAATTAGAAAATGAAAAATAAAATTCTACGCTGGTTATCATTTTACCTCACGGAAACAAATTACATATTTGGCACGATTGAAAATATAATAATTTATTTTAATATTGATATTGACGGGTGGGAATATGAATAAAAAATTGAAATGAAAGATATTTAGAATCAAATTATTACGAATTTTACATAATTATATTAATTAAATTAAATGAATGGAATATAGGTATCAGCTGCTACCTATATATTGAAATTTTTTATCTTCTATTTTAATCATTAAACTGATCGATGTAGCTAATTATTTTAATGTTTCATAATGTTTAACTTGAATTGTGTTTAATATTTTTAATTTGTATTTATCTATACAGCTATCTTAAATGATAATATATTATCTATAAGACAGAATTCTACACAAATTGATGACGTCACGGAAGGAAAAAATATTCTTTACAAGTACCTATTTTATATTAACTGTAATGGAAAATGGGATGCGTAATGTGTATGAACAAACACAATAATTGAAGTCCTTAAATATTAAAAATATATGCACGTCACCGTGCATTTTGCACGGGTAACCACTAGTACCCAATATAATTTTTTAATTATGATTATTGGAACAAGTTACTCCTACGGTAAATGACGAGGTGAAAATAGGCAGAGTAAAAACAAAAAAATCAACAAACAACAATTATTATATTTTCTCGAAAGTAATAGGTACAAAGTTAATTACTAAATACTAAACATCGGTATTTATTCGCTGTTAAACAAGAGCTAATGGTTTAATATTGAACATAGTCGGTAAAATACAACAGAGATAAATTATATTCCACTATGTTTGAAGTAATTTATTATGGATTAATTAGGTGAAATAATTAGTTAAATCAAATGCGAAATTATATATATTTTGGAAAAATACCGATGGATACTAATTGATTAAGGGTTTTAATAACATTATATTATGTCTTCCTACCTAAAATACACAATTAAAATATTGAAATTTAGAAATATACAGTAATTTGAACTGTCTAATTAATGATAATACAGCAAACCTTCGTAGTACGCTAAATCTCCTAGTAGACAAAGATATTTTTCAAACTGTACTGGAAAAAACCTCGTACTAGACAAAACAAAATTTTTATCACCTATCAGTTATTCTTTTGTAAATATTACAAGGAGTAATAATTACAATATTATTTTTAAGATAAAACTCTAATTTGAATATGTATTATATTTATTATTTTCTGTTTTTAAGATGAAACATAAGGCAGAGTCTGTGTCAGATTAAATGGCAGAGTCTGCTAAAAAATGTGAAAAATTACAGAAAGCTAGATACTGTGAAAACTATTCTAATTTCATAAAAATGATAATTTAATAAAAAAATATATATTTTTTATAATTGAAAAAAAAAAATCATACTGTTTCTGAATATGTCAAAAAAATTATTTGGCATTAAATTCTTCAAAATCAAATACTGAATTCGAAATGTTAAAAAGTTACCGCTTTTAGAGAAAACGGTGTTAGTTTAGTACAAAACTACTAAAGTGAGTTTCGTACAAGACCAATCCAACTTGGAGCGTAACTCTGGTCTACTACGAGGTTTTGCTGTACCATTTCCATTAGTGTGTCATCCTACCTTAAATACACAATTAATATATCGAATGTTTTACATAAACAGTTATTTTGAACTGCTCAATTAACAATAATATACTGTTTCTAGGCTAATTAACAATAATGAGTCAACTTACCTACCTAAACTAAACAATTGATACATGGAATATTGGAAATAAACTGTAATTTGAACTGTCTTATCAATGATAATATCATTAATGTTTTATGCTACCTAAAATACAAAACGATCTTAATTTTAGACATGAAAATTGAAAATTATGGCGATCTTGAGAAGACTATTTGGATGTTTTCTGCTGTAGTATGAGACTGTTGTCATCTAGTATGAGGCTCTTGTCATCTAGTATGAGGCTGTTGTCATCTAGTATGAGACTGTTGTCATCTAGTATGAGGCTGTTGTCATCTAGTATGAGACTGTTTCATCTAGTATGAGACTCTTGTCATCTAGTATGAGACTGTTGTCATCTAGTATGAGGCTGTTGTCATCTAGTATGAGACTGTTGTCATCTAGTATGAGGCTGTTGTCATCTAGTATGAGACTCTTGTCATCTAGTATGAGACTGTTGTCATCTAGTATGAGGCTGTTGTCATCTAGTATGAGACTCTTGTCATCTAGTATGAGGCTGTTGTCATCTTAACGGGATGTAGTTGTTTCCCGCTGCTTATATCATAATTCTTTACCTCGGTAGCGCTGATAAAAATTCTGCAAAAGAGAAATTTGTTAGTAAAGATGAATACGGAAAAAAAGAAGTGGATTATAGAAAAAATTTAGAGAAGTGAATTGTATAAGAGAATAAAGTCAAACTGCAGAGAAAAGGAACAATGATAGAAAATGAGAAAATAATCAAGGTAGAATCATAGAAATATACGATAAGTTAAGACATGTGACTACTACTATAACACTCATCACTGCTACTTTTGTACGATATTGTGTACTCATTATTATAAATTTCTAATGAAAGTATTAGTACCATTATACTTTTTATTTTATTTTTGCTATTAGGAATATTTATCATACTAATTTTGTGTCAATTATTCAGGATTTTTAATTCGATTGGAAACCCTTGAAGCTTTAAGCTTAGTTATGCATGTATAATTATCATATCTAATCTTCCTTGTGAGTGTAAATCTCCTCAATTTAAGACTCAAAGTGAATAAGAGGCATCTCAATAAATATTTAATTTAAATAAATAATGAAAAGAAGAAATATAGGAAGATAAAATGAGATATAAAAAAGAATCAATGGATTATAAGTATTTTGAAAATAAAGTAGGGTTACTCACTCTGTTAAGAGTCATATTGTCCTTCTCAATATTTATCATAAATATTCACACACTTAGTTTGTAACTATCTAAATATTACTGCAAACAATACCTACTTACAGGATAAAGCTGTACTTACTTGGTATTAACAAGGCTGGGTTAGTCAAACAGCTTCTTCGTCGGCTTCTTGTTCCATTGGCTCGTCGTGATCTTGAATAAGGTAGTTGTCCCGTCTCAACCTCTCAATCAATGGAACAAAACGGGTCAGTTCTTCGTAGTCAGTTCCATCGTAGTTATTTTCTGTATACATGACAATGTTCGAGTCGGTGTATGTAGTATCACATAAATAAGGGCGGATGTTTTCCCCACCCTCGAGTCTTTTAACGAATGTCCTTTCATTTATTCCTTGATCACAAACTGATAAATAAAACTTAATTTGTCTGTGTATCATGTAAGCGAATATTTGAAATGGATGATTATTAAAACTGTTGGTAAAGTCTTCGGCTTCTCTATACAATTCAACCATAGCTTCAAAATCCACTGATTGGAGCAGTTCTACTATGGTTACAGTTTTCAAAATAGAAGGTATGCGACTAGTACATTCTATAAAATAAGAATTATTCAATACTTGGAGGGGAATTTTTCTTAGTGAAAAAAGAAACTCTTTAGTAAAATGTAAAATGCATGAGACTTCTATTGCACTTAATACATTATTTATTTCGCTTCTTATCATGTCGTAGGTCTTCCTAAACACATCTAGCGTCCCAATAAATCCAAATAATTCAGCCTCAGTTGAATTAGTCAATATTACATTATGTAAGGTACCTTCCAGTCCTGAGAATCTATCAGTCTGATTTTCAGGTATTTGTCTAGATCGAGATTGTTCCACTAATTCATCTAGTATGTTTTCGGGAATCTCTCGTACGTATTTATGAGAAATTGCAGATTTTTCATCAGCTGCAAGTCCAAAATCAGAAAACGGTTGCTCATTCAATTTAAATAAGTCGGTGTAATCAAGATCAACTTCATTTGATGAATTTATTTCCAATTTGAAGAAAACTAACTTGATGTACCTTAACGTGCTGAGAAAGTTTGAGTTCGCATCTCTATAGTTGCTACAATATATTTGGGTCCTCTACCTTCGCAAAAATTATTAAGAAGATGTTCAATGTCGCAAACTCTACTTATCAATCTACTCAAATTCTCAACATCTTCCTGGTCATAGTGTTCAAGAATCAGCTTTATAGAAACTTCCTGAAAACATTGGTTCATAATGTTTAGCATGTTTATAAAGCGCATTGCTATGTGATCATTGAGCACTAAGTCGATATAATCATGTAGAACATAAATAGGCTTCCACATCATTTCCAACATTCTTCTTAGTCCAATGGAACCATTATAAATTCTGTATTGCGAAGAATGAATAGAATGTACACTGTTAGTTGGTGGAAATCTAAGTAACTGTCTGGCATCATATCAAAAGTTTCTTCTTTCATCAAGAAGCTGTTGCCAAAGAGAGAGATCTCAAAACTTGTGTAAGAAGACATGTTGATTATTGAATTTATTTCTTCCTCAGAACGATTGACTGGAAATGATAATGTAAGTTGATGATATTTCAAACGCACACAAATTCACGATGTATTGTGACATCGTGAATGTATTGTGACATCACTCACTATAGCCTCTTATAGTGAGTGGTAGGCCTAAATTCCTTTGTTTTAAATTTCGTGTTCCATTTGATCTTATATCCTGTTCCCAAACAGACTTCAACCACAGAAAAGGTCTTCCTAATCTCCATTTGGAAGATTTTCGAATGACCTCCCATTGTTTCTACTTTAATCCGAGAAGCCTTTAAATTCTCGTGATTCACCGGAATGTATTCTCATACTAACTTTTTCCCTCACCTAAACCAGTGAAACCTTGTGAAAATAAGTATTTGTCTAATAACTTTTTTTAATAATCTATATATTCTTTATTTGTTATTCAACATCAGATATAGATTTTAATATGAATTTTTGTTATTTACGTTAGTGAAAAAAAAAAGATTACAACATTATTATAGCTGCGCGTTGAATAGAAATTAGCTGTTTATTGACATTATAATATTTAATTGTTCTGATCTGTTAGTAAGCCTGGCTTTCTAAGTAATTATCTTTTCCTGAATATTAATAAATATTACCAATTAAAATATAAAAGTTTAGGGATAGAATGGCAAATATACAATAATTACAGAAAAATCTTATTTACCTGAACTTAAAATTTAACCTCATTTTAACCTTTTCCACAGTTCTTACGATGGTAATACCATCACATGGAACTAATTATTGGTCATGAATAGTTTAAACTAATAACAGATCGCTTCTTTATCTGATATCTTCTGTTCTTGTCGTTTTGAAGCTTACACGCATTAAAAATTTATTGTTATATTATGATTGAAATTCCGTAGTACAAATAAATTCATCTCTTTCTCAGAAGATGAATAACTGTTATATGATATGAATAATAAAAAAGTTATTTATTTTACTATTCTGTAGATTAAAATTTCCTTCCCAATAGTGCAATACGTCTCATTATTTATAAAAGAATTCATTTCGGTTAAAGGCTTATTTTACCATGGAAATTACGACTGGTTTAATTACAGGATATTGTGATTAGGAAGAATTAGCTAGGTATTTCCTTTGGTATTCTTTATAAAAAATTATCTTAAGAAATATTTTGTATATTGTAATTTATAGTTAACTATTTTTCTGTACGATTATTTTCTTAGAAAAAATCGATATGATAATTAAAAACAATGCTATACATATTATACAGGGTGATTAAAAAAAGGGCAACCGGGTTTTCGAATGATAATATTTTCCGAACTATACATGCCTATTTTTAATTATTTATATAATCTTTTTCCCTATTAATTGATAAATTCATTTCAATTTGTGACATCAAACAATGGTGTGACATCAATTACAAAAAAGTTGGTCAAAATTGAAATCCCGCAGAGAAAAAAAGTTTTTAAAATAGAACAAATCTCTTTTCATAATAAAATGCATGAACACAAAATTAAAATTAATACCATTAACAAATTCTGAAACAAATTATTCCATTATTAATTTTAATCTTCATGTCCTTCCGTCATTCAATTATGAAATAAGCATGCGCAGAGAGAAGTCATCAGTGTGGGTTGCATTTTACGGAAACTGTGTTATGATTGGACCCACTTTTTATTAACAAGGATGGGTTAGTTTAAAGGTCCTCTCCAGGCTCCAGGAAAAGAATGAGTTTATTACATAATATTATAGAACTAAGGTCTACGATCAATATTCTGCAAACCGCGTACAATTCGGTTCAGTATATATTTTATTATTTGCTTTTAAAGTTGTTTAATACTCTGTGAGCAACAATCGAGCGAATCTCCAACCTGACGCTGAGAAAGAAGATTGTACACTCTTTGTTTTGATTTCAAATTTAAATTTTTAAACAAACAATGCGATTTTGGCCTTCTTTTAAGATATAAATTTTTTCTAAAAGTATATAAACGTTTCTATAATAAGTTTATCCAAGTTTAAACTTTTAAAGGTCCTCTCCAGGCTCCGCGAAAAAAATGACTTTATTACATAATATTATAGAACTAAGGTCTACGATCATTATTCCGAAAACCGCATACAATTCGTTTCAGTATATATTTAATTATTTACTTTTAAAGTTTTTTAATACTCTGTGATCAACAATCGAGCGAATCTCCAACCTGACGCTGAGAAAGAAGATTGTACACTCTTTGTTTTGATTCCAAATTTAGATTTTTAAACAAACCATGCGTTTTTGGCGTTCTTTTAAGATACTAATTGTGTCTAATAGTATATAAACGTTTCTATAATAAGTTTATCTGAATTTGAACCTTTAAACGAATAATAAATAGAATTATTAAACCAAATACCTAGTTGACAATCAAAACAAATGGTGTACATTCTTCTTCAGACTGAAAATTAGAAAGTCGGAAGTAAAGTAGGTTTTGTAGAGTTTGAATTATACAAATCTTTAAAAGCATATAAAATTGAAAATATGCTATCAAATTTTATGGGGTTTGCAGTAAATTGATAAGAAACATTAGCCTCGTTCATCTAAGCAATAAAAAATTTCGTTTGGAGGGGACCTTTAAACGAATAATAGATAGATTTATTAAACCAAATACCTAGTTGACAATCGAAACAAATGGTGTACATTCTTCTTCTTCAGACTGAAAATTAGAAAGTCGGAAGTAAAATAGGTTTTGCAGACTTTGGATTATAAAAATCTTTAAATGCATATAAAATTAAAAATATGCTATCAAATTTAAAATAAATAAAATATAAAAATAAAATATAAAAAAATTTAGATATGCTTAATGATTTTATTATTCCACAACTAAGAGAGGAATTTGGTGAAATATTCAACCGACTATTGTGGCCCAATATTCGTGAATTGAAGAGCACAAAATCACAGAGTTTGAAGAACTAAGGAAAAATTGAAAGATTATCAGCAGGTCAAGGAGAATAAGAGCAAAAATTTGCACCGAGGGAAATGAAGGGTACACGAAATGACACGATTAAAACTAATAATATAATAATAGGTAATTAAACTGGTTAACGGCAAATTTTATTTTTATGTTCATGCATTCAATGTTTTTTAAAGGAATATTGAAAAGAGATTTGTTCTATTTTATAAACTTTTTTTTCTGTGGGGTTTTATTTTTGACCAACTCTATTGTAATTGATGTCACACCATTGTTCGATTTCACAAATTGAAATGAATTAATCAATTAATTGAAAAAAATATTATCTTCAAGATGCAATACAGCATTAAAAATATGCATGTTTAATTCGGAAAATATTATCATTCGAAAACCCGGTTGCCTTTTTTTAAATCACCCTGTATGTACTATCGCGGAAAAGTGTATCCGTCCAATTGCTGAGGCGCGCATGAATAATCTAGTTCCCACTGTAACACGATTTATCGTACGCTACCCCAAATTCTCATTTTACCCCCACATGTAAGAAATTTCGATTCTTTTTAATGCAGTGCGGGACATTTCGTCTTCAGCTGTCATGGTGAAAAGTCATCAAATTTCACTCTCTCTATTAAAAAACTTGTGTTTTAGGCAGATCGAAAATTAATCTTTTAGATACTAATTTCACTTAGCCTGGATAAGTTATTCTTCAGTCTTTCTAGCTGAGGACTCTATTTTTCATTGTCATGCTCATATGGAACTATATCTTTTACTTATACATTTGTAAATTATTTTTTTCGCTTCTTTTATTTTCTAAGTTCTAGATTCAAAATTTTAAGCTATATTTTTTAACTCTGTGAAAATTTTTTAATGCTACCTTTTAAGGCTGCTTAATCCTTGAAATTGAGATGTTCAAAAGACTGATCAGATTTCTGAGCTAGTTTTTTTCTTCTTGGATATGAACTCTAAATATTTTTACCAGTTGATTTTTTGCTGATAGCTGAGACGAAGTCCAGTTCAATATCAAGTGTTTCTGTTCTTGAGATCATTTCGAATTATAAATTTATTAATATTTCACAGATTTTCTTGAAATTGCTATTAGAATTTAAAATTTATTACCAAAATGTGTGTTTTCAAAGCTTTTGTATCTTTACTTCTGAACTTTGAAATAATACCGAACTTCAGATTTTTTTCCCCAGAGTTAGTGGAACCATTTTTTATAGGTATCCAAACCTGCAAAATGTCGAGATTTGGAACAGTTTACGAAATAGTAAAATTAGATTTTATGCACTTCGTTACATTACTCTGTACTAGAGTCATAAAGCAGTGCCCGCACAGTAATTAAACTATTTAATTAAAAAAAAAAATACGGAATTCTACTTTATATCATTGTGCTTAAATTCCTTTGAATACGATCTGTAGACATGGAATAGAAAGAAAGAAAAACACCTACAGCTGTAGCTTATAACCACATTTTATTTTTTATTTTAGCCTCTAGACTTCTAAGAGTTTAGGTAGGTATATACTTTATTAAATGTTCTATAATGCAGATGATTCTTCCATTCGTAAATAGCCACCGGTTTACGTCAATAGTTCAATAATGTACTGTAGTATATAATTTGTTTAAACTGTTCTTTCTGTATTTATAAATACCTTTAAATTTAAATCTCTTTTCAGGTTTTAGTCTCACAATACCTATAGATATCACAATATTTATGCACTATAAAAAAAGGGAAAACCTACGAATAATTTTCGGAACATCTGGATGCTCAAGGTTAGTGTTAAAACGGTAAATGTAAATACGTATATTCACCTAATTTATTTTTCCCATAATTTTCATCTTCTAATTCTACTACCAAATTCTCGTTTTTATTTTGTGCAGGTAACTCTTAAGAAATTTCTTTCTTTCTGGGTAGCAAAGAATTTATAAGCCTGCATGAGCTCTAGGGTCACGCAGGTAAATTGCGGCCCTTTAATTTTTTATTACATTAAAATGTTGCATAGCTATCAAAAGAAGCACAGTGAATGCTATAACTTATTAATTTAAGTTTTGTCGTGTGTTTTGAAGCTATGATGTTTCAGTTGTTGGAGGCCGCAGTTAGTAAGTGGGCCGCAATTTACCTGCGTGACCCTATCATGAAGCTGTTTGTGGTGGATTTAATAGAAAGGGGTTCCCTTTTGCCTCGAACTGTTGTAATTTGGATTAATAATTGTCATTTTTTATTCTTATGTTTATCTTTTTACGCCACCTGCAGTTTTAGAGGATAGCGCTAGGTTTATGCTTTCAAACTACGAGGTCTTCGACTTTTGGGTTTGTTATGCTTAATTTACTATCCCCTTTTCATTTTAATCTTCCATCCGTGAAGCCTCCGGACCTTAAATTGGGTCCTTTTTTATTCTTTTTAAGTGAATGCATTATCGGAGTAGCTCTTCTGTAACCATGAGCATTATCACCGACGGTGGTAGATGACTTTGTTCTTGAAGCCACTTTCCTTTCTGACTGCTTCTTCCAGTCCCTTGTATTTAATTTCATTGTCAGCGATATAACCTTTGGTTCCAAAGAAAACGTTAAACCCCTACTTAAATTAACCGAGATTATTTATTAATTACTTTATACTAAAAAAAACTATCTTAAATTCATAATAGTAAATATGCAAGATATTCATGTTGCATTTATGAGAGTTTTCTACGAATGATACTATGTAACAGTCATGAATTGAAGAAAGACGCAGAGAATTTTTCGATACGAACAGTTGCAAATTGGATGATGACAAAGTTTATTTTCCTTTTTGTTTCATTGAAATTCACTGTTTTGTAGAATAGCACTAGATAGGGATAACAATGTAGTCTTAGATTGTTTATTAATATAATTTGCAATATGTTTTTGCACCCTGTTTGTTCATTTTCCTCTTACTTCCGCGATTACTAGATTCTCATTCCGTAACATTCCATTGAAGTCTTTTTTATTCCATTCACGGCATCTCTTTCCAATCTAACTGCTAGATCTATATTAAGGTCTTTTCTATTTATTTTCCGATTAACGAAATCTCGAAACCATTATATTCGCATCAAACCTATTCAATAACAATAACTTATATACTAATTTATATTATTAAAATTTGTTTCCAGTTCAATGGGTAGAGCGAGCACTCGCTAGGTGGAACTCTCTAAAGACCACTATCTATGACCAGATCACTTCTCCTCACAAGAAAGAGGAAGAAACAAACGACAGCAGTGCAAATCTCCCTATTCTCAATTGGTAAGGACAAATTTCTATTAGTTTAGTGATAACTGATAGAATTAGCAAAGTTATTCGTATCAGTTATGTTTCATAAATATATAATTTAAAAAATGTATGAAAATTGTTTAAAGATATAATATAGAAGGCTAATTGCAAAGCCCCCAGTGCCTGTATCCTCAATCTGTTCAGGTGAATATAAGAGAAGGGCACAACAGCTTCATGCTTATCATTTTTGTGGCTAATTGTAGTTTCTGAGGATAACTCTTATGTTTTTTTTTTGTGTGTCCGGTAGGCTTCATTTATTATCACCTCTTCCTTTTCCATCTGTGAGTGCTGCCACCGGTGTTGGTGACTCTTTTCGTCACATTTCTTGGTAAGTGACTCCAGTCATGGATTTTTTTTTTTTTTGCATCCATGAGCGTTGTCTCCGACTGGTGGTAGTTAATTTTTTCATGGAGTCTCTTCCCTTTCTAACTGTTACTTCAAGCCCCTTATATATTCAATTTCTTTTTAATATCAGCGATATGGCCTGAAAACTTTCAATTAAATTGATTGGCAATTGTAAATTATTTCGTCCAAATACTTTACAATTGGTAATTGTAAATATACAACTTATGGTTTCTGTTGTTTCTGAAATACTGAATTCTTAAATACTGACTGTTCATATCCACTCCATGGTGATACACGGTTATTTATTTTGCTAGTATTAAAATTTGCAAATATTCAGAGTACTGGTAATAATTAATTAAACTCTTATATAGTTACTTGTATACAATTTTTTTAACATCTGTTGAGAGAGTATAATGGTGGTTCTAAAGAAAATAGTTCATTATAGTTGTATCAACTAATTTTTTCAACTGTAGCTTTTTGTTTATAGCCTAGTTTGGAATTCTTGACTCATTAAATCATTAAACTAAAAGAACGTTTAAACTGTTATAATTTACTGATAATGCGAATAACTTAATTTATACAATATCCTAGATTACTTCAACATGTAACTTGCCGCTAAAATGAGAGTTTCTAACAATATTTAATTAGTCTTGTGACATTCATATTTGAACATTTAAATAAAATTAAGTAGTTTAGTGACATTGTTCAGTATTTTCAACTTATTGACTTTCATTTTTTCTATTTTACAGTTTCGTTCTTTGCATCTCCTTTGACAACAAATCGACTAAAATTAAATACTTCCTTCCATTTTTGAGGCAAATATGTATTACCCTTTTTCAGTACATTTTCTGTTTCCATAAAGCTATAATTTTATTTAAAAAATGACCAATATTTAATTACAAGAAATTAGTAAAATTCAATTATCTCTTTTCTAGAGTTCTTTAGTTTCGTTTAAATTAATTAGACTTTTTTGCAATTAGTTTGTAATATAGTCCTTTGTAGCTTTAATTGTAGTAAGTATTCTACGGATTGGAATTAGACTTTATCTAACAGTTAGTCTCTAGCAATGGAAGATAAATGTAGCGTTTCTATAAAACCACATTTCTAATGCTAAACATCTATTCAACCTTATCTTGCAATTTCCAAAAATAGCTTTGTTGTCTTTTCTTCACTCATTTTAAATTATTCTTTTCTTTCCATCGTTTGCGGTATAACCTCTTAATTCATCAACATAAAGAAAAAATTAAAAATATTCGATCGAGGTGTCACTCGTTTTAGTCCTTTGGGTAAATATTTTGTAAGTTTGATTTTTAAAATTCGAAACACACTCTGATCACAGTAAGGATTTTAATCTATCTGTGTTCTACTTTCCATTAATCTTGTTTTCTATCAAATCTTGTTTCTTCCTTTCCACTCGAATGTGGATACTTTTAACATAACCAACTGTGCTTCGAATACACATTGTTCAGGATTTTGTAGAATAGCGTTAGAGTTATGCTCTTCAACTAAGAGGTCTTGGATTTTTGTGTTAGGTAGGCTCGTAGGCTTCATTTACTATCACCTCTTCATTTTCCTTTTCTATCCGTGAGTGGAGCCACCGGTGCTTATGTCCCATTTCGTCACATTCCTTGGTAAGTGACTGCATTCACGGAGTAGCTTTTCTGCATCCATGAGCATTGTCACCAACGGTGGTAAGTGCCTTTGTTCATGGAGCCACTTTCCTTTCTGACTGCTTCTTCTAGTCCCTTGTATTTAATTCCCTTTTACGTCAGCGAAATATTCACGATATGACTGAAGCACGACGTTTTAAACCCCTAGTATAATAAAAAAATATATTATAGTATGAGATTAAAATAAAATCTATTCAATTTGTTTTATCTTGTTAATAATTGTTTGTAGAGTAATTCTAAGTCAATATCCGAGATTTTTTATTCAATTTATTTGTAAACATTTTCAGATTCAAATAACTTCGCACCACTGCAGTTCTCATCAGGACAGTTCTCATCAGGACAGCTCTCATCATGGCAGTTCTCATCAGTGCAGTTCCCATCAGTGAAGTTCTCATCAGGACAGTACTAATCACGATCAGTGTAGTTCTCATCATTCCCAGAAGTCTGGTCTCATTCATATCCATTTATTCATGCTTATTACTTTTAGATTTTCAACGACATTTCTCCGTGAAAAGAAAGTGCATAAAATACCGAACTAATTTGTGTATTTTATTTATTGTTATGCGTTTGAAAAACTTTAATCTTAGGTAAATATAGAATTAATTGTATATTGTAAGTTCATGTTAATCATTCATCCCTAAGCTTTTAAAAATGTTCTAAGATTGATACTTCATGTAAACTAGTACTAATCAGAAATCCTTTATTTTAGTAAAAATTGTATCGGGTAGTTTTTACTTTAGAAATAACCTGCAAGTGTATTTAGTCGTGTAGTAGTTTTTAAATTTTTACCTAATTTAATTGTTATCTTCAACTTTTGTAAAACACTATTTTTTATAAATATAAAATAATTATCCATTTTCTATTATTGATCCTTTATTTATCTTATTTTTTAAGTAAAAAACTAATCTTGTATGATAAGAGATAGAACTTGCAAGTTGAAAGCCTTAGTTGACAGTTGTCATGAATCCCAGTTTCACACCGATGTCACAAATTAAAGGCTCGTTTACACGCTTCTAGCTGGCGAGTGAGATAGTGATGATGACCCGTACTCTTTTCAACTAGCCAACATGATGACACGGAGCCAGTTCACTAGAAGCTTGTAAACTCGCCAGCTTGTAGCGAGTAAACTAGCCTCGTGTAAACGAGCCTTAAGCACCAAAACTGCAGTAGGTAGCTACATTAGTTCTGTTCTTGGAGAACTTTCTTTTGGTTCATCTCATAGAACTTTGTAACTTATTTTATGGTCAACGTTGGCGATGTGACATTTATTGAGAAGAAAAATTATGATCACTTCAGTTTTTTTTAGTTCACTATATCACTGCTTGTCAATTGGTCGTGCAAGCATTTAATATATAAAAATTTTAAACTGAAAAGAATTAGTTCACTTGATGATAAAAAATCCATCAAATTACTGCGTTTAAAATCTAAACTAAATAGATTAAGTTACAACTTAGTCATAGTTTTATTTTATTCTTTAGCCTAAAAGAATTTTTCAATTAAATAACTTCAATAAAAGATAGAAAGTATCGGTATGGCCGTATAGGAAATTACTAAATTAGTAATTACTTATTTATAAGTTGATGAAAATAGAGAAAAACGCTTGTCAGTAACTTAATGATTGTTGTCATTAAATTAAGACGTAAGATTAATTATTAATTTATTATCATTTTAAAAACACAAATTTTAATAACTTCCTCATTTGGCCAATATATTGAATGAATTAAAAAAGATAATACACATAAAGGACTTCGAAAAAGAAGAGAAACTTGTCTTATCGACGAAATTAGTCACCACTATTAATTTATTGAAATTCTGAATGCAGAAAATCTCCGGATTATAACCGAGACAGGTTATAGCCCGTCCAGCAAATTATTTAAATGTGAAAAAAATGCAAAGCTATTAAAAATCATATCTTTAGACGATTAAATGCTCTTGTGTGATTTAATGTGAATGATTATAATATAAAATATTCGTGGAATAAGATTTGACAAAACTAAAAGTAAAACTATAGACATTTACCACAAAGTTGAAAACGTGTATTATAGTTTTAATAATATAGCCTATAGGCGAACAAATAATTTAAAGGTGTAAAAGAAGCGAAGTTATTTGAAATCATATCTGAAGAGGATTAGTCTAATATTCTTGAGTGAATGGTTGTCATCAATAATATTTTTGAAATTAATGAGATTTGATAAAACTAAAGCTAGAAATCTACTTTAACCTCAAATTCGAATAGTTATTAGTTTCAATATTAGAACGACAATTGGTCAAAATTATATTGCATAAAAACATACAAGAGTAAATCGTACGAAATATATACCAAGGTTAATTGAATGGAAAATTTCAAAATTATAAATATGCATTTCAAATTATAAAAAAATACATGTATTCATTACAAAATGAACATTGCATGGATGATACAAATGAAACTATATGTTTATACTTTAATTTAAATAATACAAAAATAATATCTAATCACTTGTCAGAAATTGATATATGTCATCCCCCCCCCCCCGTCCCTCCTCAAGATACACATATCTAATCCCCCATTTCACCCAATTACCCTAGCATTTTACCCCAGCAATAGGCTCCTCCTTATTGGGGGATTTTTGAACGCGGAGGAATACTCTCTAAAATGCCACATGCAAAAATAAGAAAGGTCAAAACTGCTAAAATAGCATACTACAACAGCTGACGGATACACTTTTCTCTGATAGTTACCTACTTATATATTCATTGATTTATATAACTTGATTTTATTCCGCTGGTTACATAATAATCTTTATCTAAATCATTTAGTTACGATATTTAAAACGTTAAATAAATTGAACACCAGATAAGAAATATTCAAACCAGTAAGTCGAATATAATTACATAATATTTTAATTTCTTTATTGAGATAAATCAATATAGCCTACTGTCTATTCCGAAATACTTAACATCTATATAACTGTGTTTTTATCACTTGCTATCGGTTTGTAATCATTTATTCTATGAATATGCGATTGCGAATGATGAGTTCCGTTCTTGAAAATGGCTAATTGGCTCAAACATCACTATAGTAACTTTCCTTCTATTGTGACCTCCATACCGTTAGTTCATAATTAAGAGAACTGTTCTTTGCACAGGATGTCCCACTCTTTCACTCTTGTTTAAAATTGTGTTTCTATTAATTAATTTTTCTTTAGACTAAACAACATTTATGATTTTTTATATACATAATCTGGTGAAAATTTTTTGTTTCCTTTACAAACTGAAATTTCTCTAATAATAGCTTAAAGATGTCATTAATTGTTAATTATTTTAAGCTTCATCAACTGGACAATTTTAGATGTTTCAGATTAGCTATTCTAGGGTAATTGAATCAATCTCTCGATCTACATCGAATCAATCTGCCTAAAGTGATTCATAAACAACCCATATGATTTTCATTAACTTTTCAAGAATCTAGGCGATTATTTGCAATCATTATTTTGGTAGTTAATACAATTTCAAATACACATTTGGTATTAATTTTACGAGATAAAACATGGCGACTACAAAAACAGTTTTCTACTATATTATTCCATTATTTTAATATGTGTTTTAGGTTCTGTTGATTAAATGGTACCTTTAACAGCAGATAAAACTATTTCTACACACAATAGAACCAATATTCGAATAAATTGTTACTTTTCTGTCGATAAACCAAAGGACAGAAGCAGAATGAAGTTCCATTTGGTGCTCTACCTGTTGACAAGAGAAGTCGCTGCTGTCATCCAATCAGTGGCTTGGAAAGAAGTTCTTGTTTCTCAGGCGCTGGTGTCTTTCACTGTCACTCTGCCAGTTTCAGCAGTTAAGGCCGCTAATATTTGTGATGCGACTGACGAATGTGCTCTGGTCTGTGCTGCAGAAGGTGGCTATGGACTGTCAGAAAAAAACATTGAATCAGAGTACTACGAGAAAGCAGAGGGTGAGAAGTACAAATGCTGGACCAAGATGCCAAGTAAGCATTAATATAAAGGTTTTGCCCTTTCCCAAGCAATTTTTTTGTTAAAAACGTTTCATTTTCAGATTAGTTTTTTTATTTAGGGTTTTTATAGTATTTTTGATGCTGGTTGTGAATTATTATCTCCCACCCTTTTTTTTGTTTAAAAAAAGACTATATTTTTCCATTAAAAACAAGAAAGATAAAATCTTTACAGATTGAGGACGATCATTTGGTCTCTATAGCAATTAGCTCAAATAGGTATGCATCTTCAAGGGCAGAGTATTTCTGACGTTAAGGGTTCTCTGTAATCCCGGCAGTTGATCCTGCTTCAACCGCAGAATCATTGAGGTGTGTCTCGGCAAATGTGTCGACACACATGCAATCCTAAATCAGACACTTTCCATTCATGTAAGGAAACACAGTAATACCATCTGGGCGTTTACCATCACCTCTGTCAAGCCCAGGAGACTCAAGCACTGAAGGTAGTCCTGCTCTCTACAAAGTCCGTTTTACAACATCATTCATTGTCGCATGTCTTGGGTGACGCCAAGAACTGTACCTTCAAGACAGGCCATGCAGTTCTCTGACATACCTTCCACTACCACAGCGGCAAAAATGAGGTTCACAAACTCTGGCACCCACTCTGAGAGCAATGGCTACCCTCAGGACCTCTGGATCACACTGTGTACCCAATGACGGTATGGGAATCGCATTCAACCACACTAACGTTTCCTTAAGAGATTCAAATAACAGTCGTGTTTTTGCCACCTAAACAGCTCTACACAGAGAAAAAAGTTTACTCATATTTAATGGGTCAACAATTTATGCTTTGAATCAATTTATTACGTGAGTTGGTTTGACTATATTCATGTTTTCACGTGTGTCAAAACAACTATGACGTGTGTGTCACCAAACATAGTTAATTCAAATCATTTTATGGATTGAATCAACTTACTATGAGAGTTAGAGATACATTTTGGGAGTTTGAACATATGTTAAAACAACTATGATATAGTGTGTTGAAGTAACTCACAAAGATTGTCAATTCAATGTATCTGGTGTATTAATTAACTTACTATGAGAGTTGACGCTACTTTTTTGAGTTTAGGTGTGAGTTAAATCAACTATGACATAGTGTGTTATAGTAACCCACAAAGACTGTTAATCCAGTGAATTCTGCAGTGTGTGAATTAACTTACTATGAGAGTTGGCGCTACATTTTTGTAAGTTTAGGTGTGAGTTAAAACAACTATGACATAGTGTGATAATGTAACCCACAAAGACTGTTAATCTTATTTATCTGGTGTATAAATTAACTTACTATGAGAGTTAGTGCTACTTTTTTTTTTAAGTTTATGTGTGAGTTCAATCAAATGAGTAAGTGGCAACTTATGCTTTCCTCAAAGCCAATTAATCGGTTGATACTTTTCAGTTCAAATCTTGTTTCAAGTGTGTTACGTGTTGAATGTGAACGCTCCTCAATACCATTTTAGTTTAAGTGCAAACAATAGCGTTATATGCACTAATCGATTATTAATTAATTCCATTAATAAATTGATAAATGTCTGCCTAAATATTCTAAAATATTGGTGATTGATAGTTTGGTGGCTTTATATAGGTAGTTATTTGAAGAGCTGATTATCAGTATATAACTTTTATAATAATAAATTTTGATTACTGCCTTCCAGTTTGTAAACTGATATCCAAACTAATTTTCCTAAATTATTATATGTTAACTTATTTAAGCATCATACCTACCTAGCTGTTTTTTTTCAGTGTCAATACCTTCTACATGGGGTACGGTCAAGAGCCCCCCCCGGTCAAGAGCCCTCCCGGTCATGAGCCCCCCGGTCACGAGCCCCCCCTCCCTGTTTTTTTAATTCTTATTTACCTAGTTAAACAAATGAAGAATTACTTAGATAGAAATAACTGAGAGTTACTAATGTAGTTTGTTGTATCCGCTAGTTTGTTGTACTGCACACTTCATTATTGTCTAATGATCTGGCAGGGGGGTTCGGGGGCGGCACGCCCCCCGATATACATATATTTTATGTCTATTCAGTAATGAACTACAAAAGTGTCAATAAGGATTAAATAGTATAGGTAAATAAGGATTTAAAAACAGGGGGGCTCATGACCGGGAGGGCTCATGACCGGGGGGGCTCTTGACCGGGAGGGCTTATGACCTAAGGGGCTCATGACCGGGGGGGCTCATGACTGGGGGGGCTTATGACCCACACCCCTTCTACATAGGCTAGGCAGTTACTGCGCTGTCCTCAGAATAGGGTAAGTTCCAAATTATCAGGCGATTTCAAATTTTCGGTCACGTATGAAATATAGTATATAGCTACCTAATAGCTAATTAAAATAAAAGTTAATTTAATATAGTTTTTCTTACGCGACCGAAAATGTGGAGCCGTCCGATATTTCGGAACTTATCCTAGTATCTTAAGTAAAGTGGTCTGATAGTCTATATATTTTAAAACTAGTTGGTGTACCTATAGGTAGGGTTACACAGCCAAATTCGGTTCTTTAATTTCTAATTGTGACCCTATTAAGAGAGTCTCAAAATCATTCTGAAATTAGTTTAGCTATATACTGAATTGTTGAACATCATAATTTAAGCTCAATTTATGATAGGTTCTATTCATTTCACGAGTGCCTTGAAGTCATGATGGTTATTAATGTTTCTGAGATAAGAGACCGCAGTTTGTTAAAGTGCCGCAATAGACCTACTTGACCCTAGTTTTCTATGACTGGGAGAACTCCATCCAGGGAGGTAGTCGGAGGAGAACACCGTCCAGGGATTTAGCAGGGAGAACTCCAACCAGAGGTGAGCCTTTTGATATATTATACTTTCTTGGTACTTAATTAAAGTCTACATTATGAGTGTATAATGAACAAAATTATAAGGATTAGCTAGAAAAATCCACTGCATTTATTAGAGCTAAATTTATACTGCATCTGAAGATTTATAATTAGTTTAACATTTTATATAAATAATTTACCTATATGAAAGAATTCTCAGTTAATAATTCTTTTCATTTCTTTATTAATATATGGTTTTCTATATTTTCTGAATCTACTTTCAGATCTTGATGAAGAATTGATGAAGTAGATCAACGTCATCAACTATCGGAGTCCTCTTCAATTCCTTTGAATGGTTCAGGAACAATTATGCTAGGTCAAAGTAAGTATTTGAAAATATTAGATGATTTCTAAATATGTATTTGCAATATGATTAGCTCTTACTTTTTCATATGCTTTTAGGGATTCCAGACATGAAAAGAATATCGAAGCTGTCGCTATCTCATCACAAAAGGAAAAAGAGTAGGTGATGTTATTGATAATGTATATGAACGATACTGTGAATTTCTATTCAATATTTATTAATATACGAATCTCTTATTTCAGGAATTGGCAACCTACAGTCGTGAAAGAAAGTGACGAGAATTCAAATTAAACTTCTAAATAATAAATCTAAAACTTAAATGTTTATATTTCGTTTTCAATTTGACCTTGGTAATTAATTCTATTAGCATATTTCAATATCAGTGCCTATGAGTAAGATGAATTGCACTAAAATATGGTTTAGAAGATAAAGGCTTTATCATTAATTTATTATTCATTAAGTTATAGTACAATTGCAGCATATCAAAGATTTATCAACTTTTGTAATCTAGCCTGGTTAATTAATTCATCTAGCGTACCTATTTATCACTACGTAAAGTTATTTATGTCATCTAACTACTTACTTATAAACTGACCTGATGAGATTACTTATTCAATCTAATCTATTAATTTACAACTGATAACCATATATCAATTCATAGGATCGAAAACATTTCAAAAAGCAAGGATAGGTCTAGGTGATCAATTATTTTTTAAAATTAAAATAGTATGCATATCACAGAAGCAAAAGTAGAAAATAAATGTGAACTTGTTAGATTTGGTCCTAGAAAATAAATAGTCTAATCTTATTGATACCGGGACCTAACTCGAGATTATAATTTAATAGAGTAAATATAGTGACTGAAAAAGTCTTGTAAAAAGTCTGACTACTGCTAACCAGACCGATTTTTCAACCTACACTATAATAGTTGATATACATTTACTTAGTTTACAAGTAGTTGATATAACCAACACGAGAAGATGATTTAACCTACACGAGTAGTTGATATAACCAACACGAGTAGTTGATATAACCTAACTGAGTAGTTGATTTAACCTACACGAGTAGTTGATATCACCTATACGAGTAGTTAATGTAACCTACACGAGTAGTTGGTATAACCTACACGAGTAGTTGGTATAACCTACACGAGTAGTTAGTATAACCTACACGAGTAGTTGGTATAACCTACACAAGCAGTGGGTATAACCTACACGAGTAGTTGATATAACCAACACGAGTAGTTGATATAACCTAACCGAGTAGTTGATATAACCTACATGAGTAGTTGATATCACCTATACGAGTAGTTAATGTAACCTACACGAGTAGTTGGTATAACCTACACGAGTAGTTGGTATAACTTACACGAGTAGTTGGTATAACCTACACAAGCAGTTGGTATAACCTACACGAGTAGTTGGTATTACCTACACGAGTAGTTGGTATAACACATAGGAGTGATTGGAGAAACATACACAAGTAGTTGATGTAACCTTATTCCGTAGTTGTTTTAACCATTACATATAATTGGTTCAACCATCACGAGCAGTTTTGACTATCACAGGTAGTTGTTGTGACCATCGGGAATTAAAAATAATCAACTCACATATGTGTTGTTTTAACCAACGTCAATTTAACTCATTTTAAATAGTACCTGCAACTCACCACGTAGGTAGGCGCACAGATAAACCATAAAATTTAGTCAAAACAAATCAAATATGATTTGATTCAACTAATCCTTTCTCTGTGTGTAGCCCGTGTTATATCCCATTCTTTTCGACTGGACTCATGGACTGGTACAGGAGACCTGCCTGTAAACCTCGCCTCCATGTTCCAACTGCATCCGTAAGCTCTCCGGTATCGACTACATTAATATTGGAAAGAATAGTTTCAACCAAATCACTCACAGAATACGTTGAAGACACAAAAGCAGGAATGGCAATATACTTCTCCAGCTCCCCTACAACCCAGTCCACCAAGGCCAACCGGCAGAGTTGCCTGAACCCAAGAATCAGCTGACATCTCTACATTGGTCACACTGACAACGGCAGATCTAAGTGATTCATCAAATGCTTAGTACGACTGCTTGTAAGCTGGAGAAACCCGCAGAATATATTGCAGCTTCGGAATGGAGAAAACATTTCTCAACAAAAAGAAGGAGTAATTGTCCTTATGAACCACCCTGCACCCTGACATTTGGAAGCACTGCTCAGAATTCTGTTTCACCAGGGGCAGTATCATAGTTAACTGATTACTTTGAAAGTACATTTGTCGGCAAAAACGAGTCAACTCATCTTACTATAAACCATATTTTTTTTACCATATTTTCTTAAATTTTCTAAATTTTATTACCAAATGTAAAGAGAAATGAAAAACTCTTTTATTTTCAATTTTTATTATAATTGTTACCACATATCTAGCAGTAATTTTAGGAGCTAGGAAAATTGCAACTGGGAAGATTGCCACCGGGAAAACTGACAGTGGGACAACCGCCACTGTGCGAAAAATGCCACTGGGATAATTGCCACTGTGGGAAAACTGTCACTGTGAATACTGATTTTTTTTTCTCGAAAGTCAGAAATTCATAGGTACTGAATGCAATGTTGATCAGAATTTGATATACAAGTATTTTTATAATGTGTACATCTCATTTTGACAAGTCATTCGATCTAAGTGTGCTGATACGCGATAAATTCTTAGCGTAAGGTGTTTAATTTTTCCCTGAAGAGGTCAAACCAATAATAAATAAAATGCTGTTGCATTAGTTTCAATAATAAATAAATTTTTGTTGCATAATAGTTTCAATAATAAATAAAATCTTGCTAATTTTCACGATAAACAATTTTTCAAGATAAACAACAAAACATGTTGCATCAGTTTCATAATAAATGGTTACGTCTTAGACAATAAGTCAAAGAATTTCAGTAACTCAAATCAATTAGTTATTAAATTATGTTTAAATATTTCTAACCGATATGTGCCTCTCAGGCTCATTGATCCATATTAAATATACTATATACAGAGATGGGCGAAAAGTACATCGAAAGTACTTAAGTACTAAGTACAAGTACTCGTAAATCAATGTACTTGAAGTAGTTGCCCAAGTACTCAAATCAAAAAGTACTTTCAAAGTACAAGTACCAAGTACTTTTTAAAGTACTTTCAAGTACTAAGTACATTTACTATACAATTTAAAAACTAATAATTTATACTGTTAACTCTGATAGTACATCTTCTCAGTGACTCTTTTCTCTAATAGTGCATCATCACAGTGACTCTTTTCTCTAATAGTGCATCATCACAGTAACTTTTCTCTGATAGTACATCATCACAGTGACTCTTTTCTCTAATAGTGCATCATCACAGTGACTCTTTTCTCTAATAGTGCATCATCACAGTAACTTTTCTCTGATAGTACATCATCACAGTGACTCTTTTCTCTGATAGTACATCATCACAGTGACTCTTTTCTCTGATAGTACATCATCCCAGTGACTCTTTTCTCTGATAGTACATCATCACAGTGACTCTTTTCTCTGACAGTACATCATCACAGTAACTTTTCTCTGATAGTACATCATCACAGTAACTCTTTTCTCTGATAGTACATCATCACAGTAACTCTTTTCTCTGATAGTACATCATCACAGTAACTCTTTTCTCTGATAGTGCATCATCACAGTGACTCTTCTCTCTGATAGTACATCATCATAGTGACTCTTTTCTCTGATAGTACATCATCACAGTGACTCTTTTCTCTGATAGTACATCATCACAGTGACTATTTTCTCTGATAGTACATCATCACAGTGACTCTTTTCTCTGATAGTACATCATCACAATGACTCTTTTCTCTGATAGTACATCATCATAGTGACTCTTTTCTCTGATAGTACATCATCACAGTGACTCTTTTCTCTGATAGTACATCATCACAGTGACTCTTTTCTCTAGTAGTACATCATCACAGTGACTCTTTTCTCTGATAGTACATCATCATAGTGACTTTTTCTCTGATAGTACAACATCACAGTGACTCTTTTCTCTAACAGTACATCATCACAGTGACTCTTTTCTCTGATAGTACATCATCACAGTGACTCTTTTCTCTGATAGTACATCATCACAGTGATTCTTTTCTCTGCTAGTACATCATCACAGTGACTCTTTTTTTCTGATGGTACATCACCACAGTGACTTTTCTCTGATAGTACATCATTATAATGACTCTTTTCTCTGATAGTACATCATTACAATGACTCTTTTCTCTGATAGTATATCATCACAGTGACTCTTTTCTCTGATAGTACATCATCATAGTAACTCTTTTCTCTGATAGTACATCATCACAGTGAATCTTTTCTCTGGTAGCACATCATCACAGTGACTCTTTTCTCTGATAGTACATCATCACAGTGACTCTTTTCTCTGATAGTACATCATCACAGTAACTCTTTTCTCTGATAGTACATCATCACAGTGACTCTTTTCTCTGATAGTACATCATCACAGTGACTCTTTTCTCTGGTAGCACATCATCACAGTGACTCTTTTCTTTGGTAGTACATCATCACAGTGACTCTTTTCTCTGATAGTACATCATCACAGTGACTCTTTACTTTGATAGTACATCATTACAGTGACTCTTTTCTCTGATAGTACATCATCACAGTGACTCTTTTCTCTGATAGTACATCATCACAGTGACTCTTTACTCTGATAGTACATCATCACAGTGACTCACTGTACACGTCCACACGCTTATAATTCGTCAATGTGTTTGGTAAATATTGGTTGTGATATCTAGGTATCACAAAATAATTATATTCAATGTACTTAAATTGGTCAGTATAACTCATAGTCTCTATACATGATTGTATGTCAGAATATATAAATATTCTCCGTCACATAAAAGTATACAATGTCTTATAGTCTTAGTTTTCGATTCTACTGTTTGACAAAGTTTTCAATTTTACTGCTTGACAAACAATTTTCCAACATGTTGGACCTCTTCAAACTCTAGTTTTCATCCAGTTGCTGAAAATACATTTTTGATGAGAAAAAAAATTAATTTTGTAGAGATTTTGAATTTATTCTTTTAAAATCTCGATTGAAAGGAAAAAATGTACTTTGCAAAGTACTTTTTACTTGGAAAGTAACAAGTACTTGTAAAAAGTACTTCTAAGTAATTATTCAAAGTACTTTTTAGAAAGTACTTCAAGTAGTACTTGAAGTACTTACTTGTTACTTGGTACTTTCACTTGGTACTTGGGAAGTACTTTCCCGCCCATCTCTGACTATATATAAATATATACTAAGTACAATATTGGAACATCCGCGATTAAACGAATGACGTCAAACATGGTGTTTCAATTTTTTTAAATAAGAATGTGCTATTATTCAATTAAATGTGCAATTTTCATTGAAATCAACTAAAATAAAATTGTGTTTTTGTGACGTTTTACACTCTTAATCACTAATAATATTCTACTTAATTAATTAAAGTTGACTGAATTAATTAAAGGTTACTGAAGGATTTAAGACAATTTTGCATTTATCTGATTAAGAAAGAATTTTTATTGAAAATTTCATTGTGCTTAAAATAACCTTTTACAATAGACAATCAGGTTTATATGTTAAATAAGGGTCATTTGAATGTTTCATTGTAGGTACAACCGTACAATAGGTTAAGTGTCAAACTGCCAACTTTTATTTTTCAACTTTAAGTTTGCCAATAAGCCAACTTGTAAGTACCAAGCTGCCAACCTGGAACCTATACATAGGTATTTGAAAAAAAATACATTTAAACTAGGGTAAGTTACGATTTATCGGTCAGTTTCTCATCTTCTGTCATATAAGAAAAAAACGATATTATAATTGTTATTTTATTAGATCGTTTTTTTTTTTATATGACCGAAGATGTGAAACTAACCGATATTTCGTAATTTACCCTAGTTTCTTATACAAACATTATGTAAATTTTTCCTTGATAATATTATGTAGATTATTTTTCCTATGGAATTTATTGCATTATATTATATTTAAAGAAAACATTACATGACACGCAAGTATTCCATGTACATTATATGGGTTAATAGTTGATTATAACTCAACTGTTTTAACATGGATGTATTTTGTAGAACGTACTTAAATATATAAAGGTTATCTAGGTACTGAAAGCTACCCGAACATACCTATTGTTTATTGACATATTCTATCTAATTACTTGGCCACACCTATATAATTCTCACTTTTACAATACCATATGTGACGTCATTTGCTTACATCGTTTCTGAAGACTGCATGGAACAACTTGCATTTGAAACTTAGTATATCTGTTTATCTATTTACTATGCATTGATGTTGTGTTATCTCACTCCCTATTTTCAATGTACATTATATTTAATAATGTGACACTCATATGTAACATTGTAAATAAGATTCGCATAGTTTTGTGAACAGTGTTTCAACGTTTTCTTTGAAGAAAGCAAAGCAAATAAAAATAAATCATTTTTGATAGCAAATTGGTAAATAAAGCTTCTATAGCAGTTGAACTCCATTGCGATGGTTTACCAACATAGCCGATCACATTCCGGTAATTTGAAAGAAATCACCTCCTGCAAGGTGAATACTTCTAATACTGTTCATTTTTCAGTGAAACACACTCCAGTCAAGTTGGAGCAAGATGGACTCTACTACCACGCCGATTTCTCGCGCAGTAGCAAAATGAAAGGAGGAGATTGCATTCTCGCTTGTAGACGAATTCCAGGGTATAGATCGGCCATTGGTAGGACAGATGACCAGTTAAATGCAATGATGGACGAGTATGAGAAACCTAATCGTCATTTGGGTTAGTTAATTGTTTCTTCTTATATTTTACTATAATATTATTTCAGTCCAAAAGGTCCCCTCTAAACAAATTTCTTTTTGTTTAAATCATTCCCGATTATGTCCCTCATAATTTACAGCAGGGGCTCACAACTGGGGTCCACAGAACTTCTACGGTGTCAACGAATATATCCCGAAAATATCCTATCTTTAGGAAATTATATAGGGGCTTGATGAAGTACTGTTCATTTTTTTCATCAATAAGAATCCTTATCCTTATCAAATTGTGTTTTGGGTGCTCACATGTGAAGGAAGGGAGTTCACCGAATAATTTCTCAAATTTTTGGGTCCGATTTAATGATTCGGGGTGTTCTGGGTGGCATGATTCTTCTCCGGCCTGGTTAGATAGTAGTGGGCCGTATGTTAAATGGGGCACTAACACTACGAAGTAGCACTGATTACTTCAAAGTGTCTCTCTCGTATGCTAAATTGGTAATACACACTAAGCACATCAAAGTAGCTCTACACGGCCGGTGTATTATGCCTGAGTGAGATTCATGCTCATTTGAGATATTAGCATACGAGAGGTGGAGAGTTGATTATGGGCGTGGCGTTATTGCTGCAGTATCAAGTGTGACACAGTAGTGATAGACTCTGAGTAGCCTGTGATTATGTTAGTGGGATAAAATCCGTGCTATAAATGATTTACACATTGTCACAATATAATGGAGGTTTCAAATTTTGACCTTTTAAAAGTTACTACAGCAAAACCAACCTCCTAGTAGACAAAACCTCCTATTAGAGGTTTAAAAAACCTCGTACTAGACAAAACACAATGTTGGTCTAGTAGGAAACTACTAAAGTGAGTTTCTTACTAGGTCAAACAAACTTGGAACGTAACTCTGGTCTACTAAATTGCAAACCATTTCTATTTTGGTTCTGTATATATATTATTATTTGTATTTATATTATTATTTGTGATTTTACTTCTACCCTCCCAATTTCAAGCAAAGAAAAAGAAATAGTGCCTTGTTCTACAAATTCAAATCAATAACAAAGGCTTACTAAACTGATAAATGTATCATCAATGGCTACCTATGCAGTTACCTAAATACCATTATTCAGAAAAAAACGTAAATACCTAAAATTGTACGTAATAACCATTAATTTTAGGATAGTACGTGATGCATTTCGCATCCATTTCTTGTTCTTCTATTCAATCTAATTGAAATTTTGGACAGTGACTGTTCAATGTGAATATTTCTTATATAATTATTTACGAAGCGAATATTAGATCAATTTCTTTTCCTATAACGGTGATATGTTATTTAATCTAATTGCTCTACAAATTTATAGCATTTCTACAGAAATATTAGTTATGAGTGGCAAATATTGGAACCTATAGTACTAGAAAAGTGGATGTTGACAGTATTTCGAAATTAAGCATTATTTATAACTTTCGAATAGTAAATTTATCTATCATGATACATGATATTATGGGGTGTAGGTCATAAGCCCCCTCGGTCATGAACCCCCCTGCCCTTCGGTCACGAGCCCCTCTTGTTTTTTAATCTTTATTTACCTATATTAATTAATCCTTATTGAAACTTTTATAGCTCATTACTGATTAAACATAAGATATATGTTTATAAGGGGGGCGTGCCGCCCCCCGGACCCCCTGCCAGGTCATTAAACAATCATGAAGTGTGCAGTACAACAAACCAGCGGATACTACAAACTATACATAATCAACTCTCAGTTATTTCTATCTAATTAGTTCTTCATTTGTTCAACTAGGTAAATAAGGATTAAAAAACAGAGAGGGGGGGGGGGGGCTCGTGACCGGGGGCCTTATGACCTAGTGGGGCTCTTGACCGTACCCCGATATTATGAGTATTTGATTACTGAGACATTTCTCTAGATAGTCACTATTATTTTTAGTAAAATCTAGGTACCTATGTCCGTAATTGTTAAATTCTTGATAGTTTCTAACATCGCTAAATTATTAGGTATTCATCAAACCCTCCTAGTTGACAAACCTCGTATTTGGCCAAGATATTTTTGAAACTGTACTGGGAAAAACCTAGTACCTAGTAATACTACAAGGAGTAATAATTACAATACTGTTTTAATATTTTAATAATGATAATATTTGGTATTTGGCAGCAAAAAAAATTGATGGGGAAAATTACAGGAAACTAGATAGAGTGAAGAATATTCTAACCTAATGAAATGATAATTTAATTAAAAAATATATTCATTATAATTGAAACAAAAAATTCATGCTGTTTTAGCACACATGATACTGCACTATCTGCAGCAATAACGCCACGCCCACAATCAACTCTCCGCCTCTCATATGCTAATATCTCAAATGTGCATGGATCTCAACTCTGCATAATACACTGATCGCACTAATAGACCACCGAAGTGAAGTGATTTGGGTTCCTTCTTAGATTATCGGCGAAATATTCCTATGTTATTCGTACGGGAGAAAAAGTAGGTGGTAGAACATCCATTACAGTTGACTATTTACTTACGCTTGGAAAATTCTAAGTCGATATTTCAATGCCCAATATCAAAACGCATTCATTGATAAAAAGTTCATTTAAATGTGTATTCAAATAAAAAAGTTGCGAGCAATTTAATTAGAAATAACGTCAATTAAGAGACAAATCCGTAAATTAGGTAACCTATACAACATATTTTTACGCGAGAAATTTGAAAGATTGTTTATCAAATAACATCATATTCTCTCAGTTTTAAGAGTATAACTTATTATAGAAGTAATTTTATTTACTTTATATCCATTCTATCTTAGGATAGTATTCTGAAAACGAATTAGGTATGGAGAAACTAGGTACGGTGAACCTACCTTGTAACTCATAACATATACCTAGTTAGGTAATTAAAATTCTGAAACTATAGTTATTATATGTTATTATATCTTATATTAATTAAAATAAATATAATTATGATAGTGATATGATTGATATCATGTTTTGAAACTAACTAGTTATTTTGTATTATTATATCTTTAATCTTGTAATAATACATAAACCTAATACTTAGGTTTCTGAATCCTATTCTAAAAGAAAAGTTATAAAGTAAATAAAATTACTTCAATAATAAGTTATACTCCTAAAACTGAGAGAATATGATGTTATTTGGCAACCAATCTTTCAAATTTCTCGCGTAAAAATATGTTGCACACGTTACCTAATTTACGGATTTGTCTCATAACTGACGTCATTTCTAATTAAATTGCTCGTAACTTTTTTATTTCAATACACATTTCAATGAACCTTTTATCAATGAATGCGTTTTGATATTAGGCATCGAAATATCGAATTAGAATTTTCCAAGCGTAAGTAAAAAGTCAACTGTAAGGGATGTTCTACCACCTACTTTTTCTCCCGTACGAATAACATAGGAATATTTCACCGATAATCTAAGAAGGAACCCAAATCACTTCACTTTGGTGGTCTATTGTAGTCAAGGACAGACAAGGTCGATGTTAGTGATTGAAAATTACTTATATGTGGATAATTGATGAATTATATGGGTCAAATATTATTTATGGAAAAATTTTGACCTACTTTTTCAGGTATAGTTTTTGTTCTTTGTTGTATTATGTGAAATGTTATATGTTTTTTAACAAGTTAACGGAGACTACTACGCTGTACAAGGACTAATAATTTGCACTTTAGGCCAAAATTTCTCAAAAATATCTTTAAAGAGTAGTGTGGCACTTCAAAATTCATCAAAAAGAGAAATAGCACTAAAAAGTCTTTTTGCATACGAATCTGTAGTGTGATACTACACCGGGTAGTGCTACTTTGAAGTGCTTAGTGCGTAGTATCAATTTAGCATACGAGAGAGACACTTCAAATTCCGCAGTGATACTTCAGAGTGCTGTAGTGCAATATTTAACATACGGCCCAATGTCGTGCGGCGAAACTGTTTTCGGCGAGAGGATTTAGAACCTTTATTCCTAATATATATTCATTAATGAGTTAGAGTTGAAGTATTTACTACCATTGCATATTGTTGGCAAATTTTTTTTCAATAATCATAATAATTATTATTATAGATTAGTTAATACTTCTGTAATAATATTTTTGTAAAGTGAATAAAGTTTGAATTGATGTACTCAAATTACTTTGAACTAGATGTTTACAAGTAAATTGACTTATCATTAATTAATTACTCTATTTTTATTTTTTCAACCAGAATTGAAAGATAAATGGTAATTAAACTTAATCTAATTTAGTAATAATGTACGGAATTAGAAAATGATCACAGTTATGCATTTTTGTGATACTGGTTGCAATTATCCAATTAACGTATTTTGGTCTATTGAATTTATTAGTTCATGCTTTTCATTTTTGTATATTGAGTGCAATTAGTGCAGTCGTTTTTGAAAGAGAGTTTTTAGTTTTTGCTAGAATAGAAATAATGGTAAGAATATATAAATAGTATGGGCAGGTGGAAACAATTGAGAATTGTTGACATTATTCCTATTCAATATCAGTTATCTACATTATATTAAATTACCTTTAAATTAACTAGCTAGTAATTTATATTACCAATAAATTTAAGTCACTTGTTGCTATGGCAGTCAGTTTAATAAATTACTATGGCATATTAATATGATATAGTAATCCTAAAACAAGGGCAATAATTGGAGTTATAATAACCCAATAGTTCTCTTCAAAGATGAGATTGAGTTTGGTTGTTGGGATGCTCTTGAAGTTCTTGTCAGTTTGTTTATTTTGTAAGAAGTCAGGTTGTATGTAATTCGGAATGTATCATATGTCTGAATCAAATAATATATAATATAATGGAGCATCTCAACTTTTATTGCAATTTTATCATACTTCTATGACACTATTACTTTTGTCTACATTATAATAGGATTCGGTCAAGGGGGGGGCACTTTTCAAAAAAATTAACGTTTCTGAAAAAAAATCTACGGATAATTCCTCAGACTGGTCAGTTATTTGATTATTTTAATTCCTTTGAACATGCTTACACTGTGTTCCGTCAGAAGCGTCATTTTTTAATTTGCGAAATGGGAGGACGTCATTATGTTCATAAAGTATAAAGAATGGATTTTATCCTATAAATATTAGCTTTTTTCTTAAACCTTAAAAATGTTTTTGAATTTGAGAAGAAATGCATCGTCCTGTACTCTGTTGTTTGCCAAAACACCTTCTTCTTCAACAGTATGTCGAAAATTCATACTTCACTCCATGACAAGTGAAAGGGCGGCTAAATCTTACCACCTGAAAAAGTTCACAGGAGTTCGTGGTCTATTCAATGAAACTGGTTCTATTCAAAAGAAAAGCAAATTATAAGAAAGCCAAAAAGAACAGAAACAGTGATTCAGGAGGTGAAGAGTTTCTATGAAGAACCACACAGAACCCCCAGTTTCTCAGCAGATTTCACCAACTATAACTCCGTTGTAAAGGATCGTCAGGTACACTAATGGAAATCCCTGAAATATCAACGGAATAAATGATAGGTATGATGCTAAGGACTAAGGTAATATCTTTGTTGCCATTATTAATTGAATGGATACAATCTTTCATGCATTCCTTGTTGATGATGGTAACTTGTCATCGGTTAATGGTGTTTCATATCTCAGATTGCAACAGGACATTATTTGGTGCTAGTTTGATATGCGATCTGATCATCATGTACCTACTGATTTGGTATGCGATCTATTTAGAATTAATTAGCAAGATACCAAATATATATAGTATTTCATTTCCTTAAATAATTATATACTATTTACATACGCAAAGCCTTATTATGGAAATTATTCAAGAAAATATCATTATATAATATAAATCCTACTAAACTTATATGAATATAATGTAAAATTGGCGATTAATATATGTTTTTTTTTACTATTAATGCTTTGTGACAATATCATCTCGTCTATATTGTTTGTTTTGTATCACAGATACTTAAAAAGAAAAATTATCATAATTATTAAAATAAAAATACTAATGTATTATCAGATCACATTAACCTCACAGATCGCATACCAAACTAGCACCCCTTATTTGGCCTATATACTGCACCATTCTGCATCTCGTTCTTCACTTTGGTGGATGCAAGATGGCGCTCCACCACATTGAACAAAGGCAGTTCTAGAGTTTCTCATTGAAAAGATTAGAGATCGATTCATTAGCAAATGAACGGAAAATTCCTGTCCAGCACACATTCAACACCACAACCCTTTGGATTTTCACTTCTTGGCTGCTTCACAAACTCGATTTAGATATGAAAAAGAATATTCCATTGTGTCTCTTATACAAAGTATTTAAAGTTTCGCTGAAAGGTATAACCCGGAGACCACTAAGAAATTTGAAAGAATGTTTCGAAGTGTGCTTCGTTCTGTCTTCATGCTGGAGGAGGTAATTTTCAACAACTTCTGTAGGGTCACAGGAGATGTGGTTCATATAATATAGCCATATATATAGGTCAATAAATGTTTTATAATAATACTTTCTTTCCCATCAACGTGGTGTATCTATGATGACAATTGATGCATTAGAAGTGCTTCTAATTCGCAATTTAAAGATGTTGTTTCTGATGGAACACAGTGTGTCAGTGGATGTATTGTATAGTCCATAAGTTGTATATCAAGTCTAATAGACTGATAGTTATTAACTTAATCACAATATTCAATCATTGGCTGCAGCAAAAATAATCAAAACTATATACTGTTTCATCAGATAACGTATTTTTTTAATTGCGAATTAGAAGCACTTAAAAATAAGTCAAGTACCATTATAGATGCATCACTTTGAAGGAAAAGAAAGGATTTTTATTATTATTCAACATTTATTGTCTTATATCATATGAGGCACATCTCCTGAGGTCCTACAAAAGTTGTTAAAATGACCCCCTCCGATGTGAAGACAGAACGATGCACGCTTCAGAACATTCTAGCATACTTTCATGAGAGTCTTATTGTTATATTTTTGAGCGGAGATTTGACCATATTGTATAAGAGACTCATTGGGACCTGTTTTTTTATATATAAACTTATAAACTCGAGTTTGTGTAGCAGCCCATATGCGAAAGTCCAAAGAGTTGAGATCTGGACTGTGTGCTGACCATGAATTTTATTTCCGTACTTCTGCTAATCACTCGACCTCGAAACTTTTCTTTAAATTCTAGAGCTGCATTTGTGCAATGTGGTCTTGCATCCACCAAAGTGAAGAAGTTGCAGGCTGGGCCAAATAATGTGCTGGAGCATTCAGAGTTTTGAAAACAATTAACTGGTATAACAAGTTGCCATATTCGTTAAGAAATGCTTGAACAATTGGAACCTTTCCATTAATAATTACAACGAAGATCAGTACCTTAGCATCATACCAATCATTTGTTTTTCAGATATTTCGAGGATTTTCATTCGTATTTTTTCGATGTGTTTTTGATGGAGGCAAATTAACTTCTCGTCTGTCCAAACGATTCAATTGGCAATGTTGGATGGTTGGTGCATAATCCATTTACAAAACCGCTATTTATGTGGTTTTCTCTAATGGTCGAACTGAAGTTCAATGATAAAACCGGAAACTAAATGAATGTATGACGATCCTCCACCACGTGGTTTTGATGTGGATGAAATCTGCTGAAAAGCTTTTCTGATAGAAAAACTAGTGGTTTCTTCAAAGAAACTGTTCACCTCCTGAATCGCAGTTTGTGTATTTTTGATCTTGTTTTCATTTTTTTTTTTGTGAATAGAATCAGTTTCATTGAATAGACCATGAACTCTTGTGAAAATTTTCAAGCTAGTAAGATTTAGCCACCCTTCCATTTATCTTGGGAAAGCATGCATTTTCGGCATACTGTTGAAGAAGAAGGTGTTTTGTCAAACTACAGAGTACAGGACGATGCATTTCTTCTCAAATTCAAAAACATTTTTAAATTGAAGAACAATGCCAATATTAATAGGGTGATAGAAATTCACTCTCTATGGACAAAATGGCTTATACATAATACAAATTGAAGCAATTTAATTTCTCCCATTTCGCAATTTAAAAATGACGATTTTGATAGAATACAGTGTTCAAGCATGTCAAAAGCAACTAAAAATAATCAAATAATTGACACTTCTTCAATTTGGAGGATTAATCCATATGTTTTTATTAATCCATAGATTTATTTGTTAAAAAGTTCAGACCTCAAGGGGGGGGGGGGGGGCATCTGCCCCAAATAAATAAAATTGCTCGAATTATAAAATTGCACAGTTTTCTATTTTATAAAAGTCAGTTATTCATGAAGTGGAGCTGCACCTAACAATCCTTGTTTATTTTTAGTAACTGATCATTAATCATTCTATAAATGATTTTAATTATTACTCATTCTGCATAATCTTTTTTTTAGACCGTTTGTGTCATCTCGTTTGTAACATGTGAATTGGAATCATGTGGTGAATCACTACTATTCATGTTTTTTTATCATAAAATCCGATTTTCTTTGTAGATTTATTGAAACTCTGCAATATCTCTGAATTATTTCACCTATTGAGGTACCACATACAGATAGGCTAGTAATAAATAAATGTTCGGGTTTTATGATAAAAAAAACATGAATAGTAGTGATTCGCCACATGATTTCAATTCACATGTTACATACGAGATGACAAAAACGGTCTAAAAAAAAGATTATGCAGAATGAGTAATAATTAAAATCATTTATAGAATGATTAATGATCAATTAATAAAAAGAAATAAGGATTGTTAGGTGCAGCTCCACTTCATGAATAACTGACTTCTATAAAATCGAAAACTGCAATTTTATAATTCGAGCAATTGTTCATTCGAGCAATTGTTTTTCGAGCAATTGTTTTCGAGCAATTGTTTTCGAGCAATTTACCGGCTACCTTAGTAATCTGTTTGATAATGACATCGTGTTTGGTAATCTTTTTGATAATGATATCGTGTTTGGTAATGATATTATGTTTGATAATGATATCGTGTTCGGTAATCTGTTTGATAATGATATCGTGTTTGGTAATCTGTTTGATAATGATATCGTGTTCGGTAATGATATTATGTTTGATAATGATATCGTGTTTGATAATGATAATCTGAGAAAATTTGAATGTTGCCAGAGTTTCGTTTTTTTCTTTTGAATTCAATGTTATGATTTGTTTATTATTTCGACTTTAAAAATCGGTAATGATGTTCAAAATAGCGATTGATATAATAACTTGCTAATGTGTTTAATTTACAGAATGTATTAATATAATATAATTCATTTTCCATGAATTTTTCAAAACTCCTAATGAAAAACTGTATTAATGAAGCTAAATTTAAATTGCCAATAATTAAAAACACAATAAATTCATTTGTTTTTACATGCGACAATTATAATCCTTAATTATAAAAACTGTCTAATACAGCTAGGCAAAGTAAATATCTTACTAAATAGAATACTATTGTGTGTATAAATAGAATGAAGAGTATTATTTATTTTAACTAGTAATTCACATTTTTACAGGCATACCGTACTACCTCTACTCTGGATTGATCAAACATAAGAAAGATGGCGAAGTGATCTTCAAGTGGGTGGATGGAACAGCTTACGATCTGAATGTCCACGTTGAGGTACAATCTACATCTATAATATACTACATCTTGCATTATGGGATACTAAATGACTGGAATGGTAATGGTAACTGTCTCTGTCAGGGTAACCCAAGCTTCTTGGATTGGTAATTAATTGATTGATTGAACCTGTAAAGGTAATAAACAAAAGATTCACGAATAAAATTTGAGGGTTCTAGGTAAATTGCTCGAAAACAATTACTCGAAAAACATTTACTCGAAAAACAATTGCTCGAAAACAATTACTCGAAATATAATTGCTCGAATGAACAATTAATTGCTCGAATGAACGATTGCTCGGAAGACAATTGCTGGAAAAACAATTGCTCGAACTACCAATAATAATTGATCTAATGAACAATTGCTCGAATGATCAAATTGCTCGAATGACAATTGCTGGAAAAACAATTGATCGAACTACCAATTGATCTAATGAACAATTGCTCGAATTATTAAATTGCACACAGTTTTAAAATTTATAAAAGTCAGTTATTCATGAAGTGTATCTGTACCAACCATCCTTGTTGTTGAATATTAAAAAAACAGTTATAGTTGTGGGTTTAGTGTGAGTATGGTTTGGTGATCTTTTAGGGTGAAAGGACTATATCACATTACGGTTGTGCGGAGTATAGATTTATCGACTTAATGTTAGAATTAAAAGGTGAAGCTATTTTCTTTTCTGATTGATTTTTACGTGTCCATTGAACTTAATTTCCTTTTGACATCAGTAAAATGGCCTTTTGTTAAAGTTAAATCTTACTATTTAAAGTTAGCACGACCTCTGTTAATCGTACCACTTGTTTATTTTATATTTTCCCTACTCTACCAAATCTCTCTATCTTGTTGACTCTTCCTCTTCTTCCACATTCGAGCAATTAATTATTCGAGCAATTAATCATTCGAGCAATTGTTCATTAGAGCAATTGTTCATTCGAGCAAATGTTCATTCGAGCAATTGTTCATTTGAGCAATTTTTCGTTCGAGTAATTTTTTTTCGAGCAATTGTATTTCGATCAATTGTTCATTCGAGCAATTGTTTTTCAAGCAATTGCTTTCGAGCAATTGTCTTTCGAGCAATATACCGGATACCAAATTTGAGATATAACTAAGGTGTTCTCTAAAAAATGTTTTCTTATAGATGTTATAGATGTTGGTATAAACCGTTCAAAATGGTTAGGTATGACGATGGAATTTTGATATTTGTTAATCTGTATATTCAATATGTGTTAAAATTTCATAATGGAAACGATTAAGATACACCTATTTTACCACCTTTACCACAATTATGAATTTATGATACACTAGTTTTACCACACTCAGAGAAAGGATTAGTTGAATCAAATCAAATTTGATTTGTTTTGACTCATATGAATGGGTTATTTTTGCGCCTAACTACGTGGTGAGTTGCAGGTACTACTTAAAAGTAGTTAAATTGACGTGGGTTAAAACAAAACAGTCGTTTTGACTCACTCCTAAACTGAAAAAAAGTTGCGCCAACTTGCATAGTAAGTTAATTTATACACCAGATACATTGGATTAACTGTCGTTGTGAGTTCCTTCAATACACTCTGTTATAGGGGTGGCTAAGCCACCGTTCTATAATAGTTTAGTTTTAGTTTGGTGGTTGGTTAAATAAAGTTATATAGAACGAATACTAAATTTAGAATAATTAAAAATAATGATATAAATGAAATGAGATTAAATGTGTGAGTGGTAGAGTCACAGCCTGTAATATGAACAGGAATTACAGATTAATTAGGGACTACATATTATTAATCAATAATATATAAACAAAAGATAATGCAAACTACCTACATAAAATTACTTTGAATAAAAAAAGAAATTAAACAACATTTATATACTTAATTTAAATATATTAAACTAAAAGAAGACAACAACTTACCGAGAGATTCCCGGCTGTAGCTCTATGTAATGAGTGATTAGAAATGATTTGGCAGATGGCATATCAGCCTTTTGTATGAATGCTTGACAAACAAACTTAGCGCATGCGCAATAACACAAGTTTATAACTACCTATTTATAAAAATGGCACTAGTTAATACAAGGAATGAAGAATTAAAATTATATAAATCATGATAAATAAAAAGAAAAGAACCTAATTACAAATATAAAGTTTGAACATAAGTTAGTTTAGGAGATACAATATATTTAAGGTTTGCTCCAGAAGGAACTTACTAGGACATTCTAGAGCAAATTCTTGAACATTATTGACTCATAAATATTTGTAACAAAATGATTAATTATAGTGAAATGATAAAGTTGAATTAATTGAGTTTGTTTAAACTATTTAGGAAAATTATTTTATAACAAAAAAGACAAATTTAGCTACCTAATATTAAGAAATGAAAAATGAGAATTATTTAGAAGTCTAAGATTAAACATGAGAATGAATGAGACATGGGAAATGATAAATATTATTATATATTACTATTATGAGAAACCTATTTTGATAGTGATCATGCATCACTACACTGTCATAGTTGTTTTAAAATACTTTTAGAAGTAAATTTTATCTCTCATAGTAAGTTGATTCAATCTATAAAATGAATTGAATTAACTAATGTTTGATGACACACCAAATCATAGTTGTTTTAACACACGTGAAAACATGAATAAAGTCCAACCAACTCACATAATAAATTGATTCAAAGCATAAATTGATAACCCATTAGATACCAGTAAACTTTTTTCTCTGTGCACTTACTATATCTCTTTTCCAAGACTTGATATCAATCATATCATGGATTCCTATATGTATAAGTTTGCCTTATTTATTTCTCACATTGGTGTAGAGTTTATTTAATTCCTCACACTAAAATATCAACATAAGAAAATACACTTTGATTACATGCAGTAAGTGTTTAGATATGGTACTGTAGAGTGTTTAGGGTAAGTTTCAAGTAGTCGAACAATTTGACATTTTCAATTTAAAAAAAATATTTAATTTAGAATTTTAACTCGTTATTACGAAATTATTTGATCAGAAGTTTCATGAAGCTCCACAGTCAAAAGGTAGGGAGAGGGATAGTTAGTGCACTAGATATATCTGTAATTTCTTCATTTTTTCTGATATTTAATAAACACTTAACAATGCTGTTGTTTTCCTCGTCATTCCTGAAAGTTTTGATTTGCAAATCGACCAAAATGTTCTTTAGCCACCTGTAAAAAACAGGCAGGCGGCTGACCAAGTCTGCCTGTTAGGTTGATATCTAAGTAGTGAGTACCTAGGTATCAAAGTCCAGTTCCAGCCTAACTTGTTCGGTAAAAAATTAACTATCAAGTGTTTAAAGTGCGCAGATATCTAACGGTATAATTAATTCAATAAAAATGACGTATTTTTCCAAAGAGAAGCAATGAATTTCTTTAGGAAAAGATCTTTCCTGATGAATCGATGAATTTTGTGATGTCATGAAATAGTCATCACGTCACATAGTACTTACTATAAACTCAGAGGTACTAACGCCTGTTAACCAATTTTCAGGGGACAGCCATCAAGTAAACATCTATTATATTCAGTTCCTGTCGGTCGCTCATAGAGTTTAGCTAACAACTATAAGCTCTGTAACGTACTCAAGATATTCTGTGTATTACTTGGGATCCTAAATAAGAATAAATACCTACATCCCTATGAAACTAACCCATTAACTTTAAAATGAGTATTAATCCTATCATCTGTACAGCTAAAGTGTTAATCCCTGAGGTCTGAGAACAGGGAACATAAACTTGCAGCTAATTATAGTATAACGTTATTTACTTGTATATAGTTACAAATAGGTGACTCACAGTATTAGAATATCCCTATAAACAACGTACATCGATTCGATTTCTTTTCGTTATCGAATCGATGGATTGGTCCATCGAATCGACAGACCGTTGTTTGTAGGGATGTAAACTGGCGGCTTAACAGTTTTGCGGTACCCTCCGCGTGTACCCTCCCGCGGTGTGCAGACGTTTCGTCGACAGACGTTTCATCGACAGACGTTTCGTCGACAGACATTTCGTCGACAAGACGTTTCGTCGACGGGACTTTTCGTCGACAGGACGTTTCGTCGACAAATTTTCATAAAGGGAATATTACCACACTCTAATGTTTCAAAGCAAGTACTTTGACAGAATAATGTATCACACGATCAAATTAAAAATTAGAATAATGGTAAGGAGGAAAACTATTCAATATATTTCAATCGTTTGTCTACTTTAACACTAAACCAAAACTATTCAATAATAACAAATTATTTTAAAGCTATTTAATATTTTCGGGTCAAGTTACGTTTGTGATAATAAAAAATTAAAACAATTTCCTCTCAATAATTTACATTTCATCTATACTATAATAAGAGCCGCTTCCGTCCGTGTGTTACAATTTTATTAGGAAATACATATTAAAAGGAAAAACAAATCATTTGTGGCAGTATCATGACTACGGGCTACAATGATATTGACACTAATTATTTGAAAATTTAAATTCATATTTTGGCTTTTGAAAGATTTTTTTGTTTAATGGAAATATTGGTACCATAATACATACTTGAATTCGAATATAATTTAGATTCAATAACTGGTACTGTACTACTGTAGTGATAATAAGATTTATATAGTCGAATTTGTAATTGACAAGTCATTTTCAGTTGGTAAATGTCCACTGTTCGACTACTGCGTGTTATCTGTAATTGAGTGGTATTACTCTGTAAAAGTCAAGATTTAATATAAAAAACTCGCCGTTGAATGCTTATCGATACTTAGGTTATTGTTTTACCAAAAAGTGATTCTTTGAATCAAGCAGTTGGCTTTAAAATAGAAAAAGTTCATAGTTATCGAACGATATCCCATCTTCGAATTTGTGATCCTCCAAGAAAAATATGAGCTAATTACATAATATTGCAGAACTAATAAATTATTATTAATATTCTTAATACTCGAAACGACACATTTACACAAGCCAACACGGCAAGATACTAATAGGCAGTTGTAATACGAGGCTACTTATAGAGTATAGACGAAGAATTTAATTTAAGAATACTCTTTGCGTGTGGATACAGTCATTTAGATTTCAATGATTTCATTATCTGATGCTATATATTTTTTAGTTTTGTCTTACAAATACAACTTTTCAAATTACTTCAAAATAATTTGTTATTTTTGAGTTGTTTTGGTTTAGCATTAAAGTAGCAAACGATTTAAATTTATTTATTAGTTTTCCTAGCGAAACGTGTGTCGACGAAACGTCTGTCAACCCCTCCAGCGGATATGAGAACCCAGTCCTGTTTTTACCTTTATTTTTACCTATTTTCTTTTTTCAACATGATATGTTCTATTAATATCTTTTTTCTATACTTTAACATAATATTCATATGTTAATACCTTTATTTTCTGTATTCCTACATAATATTCATATATTATTACCTTTATTTTCTAACTTGACATGAAGGTTGCACTTTCAAAAGTAACCTAAGATAAGATTTATTATCTTTTATTTATTGTTCCATTCAACAATGAAAATGAGCATACCTAGGTTTTACTAATAAAAATAGCATTTTATTCCATTTTAAGTGAACTTGCCTGCATTTTTAGCAAAAATTGTTTGAACAAAAATTAAATGTATTAGGCGATAGACCATATGTAGATTATCTCATTGTTTGTTTGGAAGCTGCAGTGGCTAGAGCAGAGTGTACTAGGTGAGAATACTACAGGTGTTAGCATTTAGTTGTGGTGTATTGCTAAAATTGATTTAGTCTTACGTTCTGTTAATTTTATTTCCAGTAGAGAAACTAGGTGTCAATTATTTGGATTATTTTGTGCGGTGCCTCTAACTCCAGGTCCGGAATCCAATAAATTCTCGGTTAGTATGAATAATAGGATGCTTAAAGTTTTAACTTGTAGGATTTGTTACCCCTCCCTATCCTGGTGAAATTTCAGCTAGTGCTGACTCAGAGATAAGCTGGTTTTGGCGCATATGGCATAGTAACGAGGCCCTGAAATACCATGCGATGTCGATGTCAACAGCAGTCAGGCAATTGCTACTGCTTGTAATGTGTATGAGCCTATATTTTATTGTTCATTTTAGTAGCTAAACTGCCCGAACATTTATAATATATTGATCTCAAAGAAACCCAGAACTTGATTTATCCTCTGTTTGCAGTTTTCGTGTTATTTTGATGTTTTGAATTGAAATGGCGAAGAAATTTTTATGATTTTAATTAGTTATGAAATAAAAGTAGGTATCGTCCCTGATGATAAAGATCTTTATATTTGAAGTGGAATGATGACTTCTGGGTTTCAATACTTTTATTGATAATCTTCACCAACGGAACATATGTATAATGGGTTCTAGGACAACTCGCCGCCGGACAGCTCGCCGCCGGACAGCTCGCCGCCGGACAACTCGCCGCCGGACAACTCGTCGCGGACAACTCGTCGCGGACAACTCGCCGCCGACTATTCGCCGTGAGGACAATTCGCCGTGAGGACGATTCGCCGTGAGGACGATTCGCCGTGAGGACGATTCGCCGTGAGGACTATTCGCCGTGAAGACGATTCGCCGTGAGGACGATTCGCCGTGAAGACGATTCGCCGTGAGGGCGATTCGCCGTGAGGACGATTCGCCGTGAGGACGATTCGCCGTGAGGACGATTCGCCGTGAGGACGATTCGCCGTGAGGACGATTCGCCGTGAGGACGATTCGCCGTGAGGACGATTCGCCGTGAGGACGATTCGCCGTGAGGACGATTCGCCGTGAGGACGATTCGCCGTGAGGACGATTCGCCGTGAGGACGATTCGCCGTGTGGACGATTCGGCGTGTGGACGATTCGCCGTGTGGACGATTCGCCGTGTGGACGATTCGCCGTGTGGACGATTCGCCGTGTGGACGATTCGCCGTGAGGACGATTCGCCGTGAGGACAATTCGCCGTGAGGACAATTCGCCGTGAGGACAATTCGCCGTGAGGACGATTCGCCGTGAGGACGATTCGCCGCAAGGACGATTCGCCGCTAGGACGATTCGCCGCTAGGACAACTCTCCGCGTGATTTATGTTTTGCCAGCGTATACATCATTTACAAATATTTAAAAAAGTTATAAATTTGAACAATGATTTGCTTCTATAATAAGCTGACGTAAAACAATAGTTGACACATTTTATTATTTCAATTAATTAGTTTCTTTTGTTATATCTGTGAGAATAGAGTATTTCAGGCCGCAAAAAATATTATTAGAGTTATTAATTTAAATTTAGGAGTGTTTAACGTCTGCTTTAAAACGAAGGGTTTTCTAGTTGACGTCAAAAGAAAATTAAATACAAGGGACAGGAAGAAGAAGTCAGAAAGCATAGTGACTCCTTGAACAAAGGCATCAACCACCAGTCCGTGACAATTCTAATGGATGCAGAAAAGCTACTTCGTGGATGCAATCACTTACCAAGGAATGATATGAAAAGGAACACAAGCACAGGCGACTGCACTCACGAATAGAAGAGGAAAATGAAGAGGTGATTGTAAATGTAACTTCTTAGATTTCATAAGACAAAAATCTAAGACTTCGTAGTTAAGTAACCTTTCGTTTGCACTGATTTACTAATTTTAAACAAAAGTAAATTTTACAGGTGATTAAACGTATTAAGAAGACACCTGAACTTGTTTTCTTTCCAATAGCAAATTATTTCTTAGCCAAATACACATTCAAATAGAACGAAGAAAATTTTATTGTTAATTTAGAACACACACTATGTTTATATTATAGTTAAAAAATTTAACTTTTGAAATGGAAAAGAAAACTTTTTCAAATACGTAATAATAATTATAATAAATAATTTACAACATGCAGCTTATATTTAAAATATTTTTTATACATTCATAAATTGTGTATACGGCGTTAAAACATATATCACATGGCGAGCTGTTTTGGCGGCGAATTGTCCTAGCGGCGAGTTGTTCTCACGGCGAATTGTCCGGCGGTGAGTTGTCCGGTCACCGTATAATGGTATCAGGCGGTTTTTCCGAAAACTAATTCGCTGAAACCAAATTCTCCGAAAACTAATTTGCTGAACCCTAATTCGTCGAACCGTATTCTCCGAATACGAATTGTCCGAAACCCAAATTTGTCGAAAATGAATTCGCCGAAGTGAAGATTGGCCGAGAGACAAATTCGCCGAAAGTCAAATCTGCCGAAAGACTTATTTAAAACCAACAAATGTAGAAGTGTTCAAAAAGTTACAGAAAAGAAACGAAATAACGAAATCATAAGCCTTAATTACACTAAAATTGATCCTTTAATTATTCTATCTCTAACTGTTAATCTTTGTACCACAAAATGATTCTTTATGTTTGTTCTTATTTTGAAGACGTTTAAGCTTTATTCAGTCATTATCAGTCAGTCAGTTTTGACTGCATGTTATATTTCATTCATTTGAGCGTTTGGCTTGTTTCTAGATTGTGTGTTACTATAACGTGTTTATTCATTTTTTTGTGAGTAATCCATTTATAGTGCTTTGTTTTAATGTAGGATGATATATATCACGGTAAGTTATATAAACTACAACTAAAATTATTTTTGTAAATACGCCATATAAAGACGCACGGGATTCATATTTTGGAATCAGCTTTTAATAGTATTCCATACAGAAGGTGTGTTGTAGACTTGTGGCTGACATAATAAATATTTATTCCATTTATTGCGTTTAGAATATGAAATTGTTAGTAATGTATAACATATTTATTAGTTATGTTTATATCTTCCCAATATACCTCTGGCTTCAACGATAGTGTCACTTGCATGAATAAAATTGTTTCAGTTAAAAACATTGATTTCTATCAACCTTTTATTTTTAATGCCAATTAGCGGAACACAAATTTATATAGCAATAGCAATGTCATATTCATACAAGAAATGTGTTTTTTATGCATAAGATATAATGATGAGAACTACAAAGTTCCACAGAATGTTCTTTATAAGTACATTAAATTTGATTTTCGACAAATTCGTCATTCGGAAAAGTTGTCCTTCGGCAAATTCGTGTTTCGGAAAATTTGTTTTCGGCAAATATGGTATATTCGGCAAACACGTATTCGGAAAATCCGTCTCGACGAATTAGTTTTCGGAAAATTTGGTTTCGGCCAATTCGTTTTCGGAAAATCAGCCTAGACCCATGTATAATATATGGAATGGTTACAGTTACTGTTTTATACCGATATAACAGAAGTCATCTGCCCAGAAGGAGCAAAATCGTCTGGTCTTAAAGCTCAGACTCTACTGAACACTATAGGGGTATCTATCATTAGGATATAATTCCAAATCTTTTTATTCTGTAGGTCTAGGGTAGGACAGCAGGAGTCTAGGCAATCTAACTTCTAGAGTATCTAGACCTTAGTTTAACTGACAACAGCTGGATGGCCTCACCACAGATAATGTTTTAATCAGTCTTTACATGACCATCCCCAAATGTCAATTACACTGCTTGAAAAGGTCTCGTAGAGTATTTTCACTAGAATCTCTTGGAGTGGGATAAGTTCATGAGCTCATTGTACTATGATATATTTTACAGTTGTGGTTTCTTAGTTATTTCCTAAATCCAAATGCTACACCTGGGTGGCATTGATAACAAGTAATTTAGTTCAAAATTGGAAGCTATTAAAATCTTGGATCGAGGGTGCTTATCTTAAACTGCACGTGATGATAATGGAACGGTATAAAACTTACTTTAAATTAATAAAACTTGGTAATAACAATGACATCAAATTTGCTATCTGAATTGGATATCTGGAGTCTATAATGAAAATGAGTCTATAATGAAAATATAGATAAATTCAGCGTATTTGTAAGCAATAGACAGAAAAATAATTAGCTAACAATATAAAAGAATGTTTACCATGTATACTTCATTGCTAAGACCATCTTGATCAGAGTGACTATAAAATAATCGATTTCGTGCCGTCTTCAATGCAACATCACGAATTAGGTGTTCTCTTGTGAATATATATCATGTACTTAGTGTTAAACTGATTGAGTATAAGAAGTGATTTTATTACGTTGGCTATGTAATATTTTTTTCTGTATCTAAATCATTTAGTTCCAATGTGTAAAAATGTTCAAAGAATTGCAATAAACACCAGGCAAGAGCTATTCCAATCGGTAAGTCGAATACAATTACAGAATCAAATAAGTTGGATGTACTATATGTATAATTATACGCCATTTTTTCGTTAAGATCTCACAAAACTAGAATGATAATAATTGTACTATGAATTCAAATGACTTTTGCTAGATAGATCAATAACTTGCTATCTATTCCCAAGTAAAAGCCTTTCATTTAACTGTCTTTTATGACGAACTTTCAGTTTGAAATCATTTATTCCATGAATATGCGATTGACTTTTTTAAGGTGACCTCCATACTGCTAGTTCATTACGAAGAGAGTTGATCTTTGGACAGGATGTCACACTATTTCCCTCTAGTTGAAAATAATTCTGACTATTTAATCTATATTTATGAGGGAACAGTTGCTGATTCCAATTTAAATGGTTCAAAATTTTTTATTATCATTAACCAGATGCTTTTATTTAGACTAAAGTAACAAATAGAACTGATTTTTTATATATAGTTTGGTAGAGTTCACTTGGTCTCTTTAGAATAAAATTCCTGTTACAGTTACTGTGATAGATATCCTTATTAATTATTTTTAAACATCATCAGCTAGTCAATTTTAGAATTTTAATTAATTTGGATTTCAGATTACTCATTCAAAATTAATTAAATAAATCTTTGATCTATTAGAAAGATACATTTCAATTTAAATTATTTGGTAATAATTTAAATTTAAAATATAAGACTACAAATTTGCCATTGATTGTACGAGAGACAATTCAGCGATTGGAAGAGTTCTCTGCTCTATTATTATAGCATTACATTAAGTTATTTCTGCGCCATTAATTTAACAGCAGAACGAAAAACAGATTAAATTATTTCTCAAACAAATTAGAACCAATATTCGAAAAAATTGTTACCTTTCTGTCGATAAACCAAAGGATAGAAGCAGAATGAAGTTCTATTTGGTGCTCTACCTGTTGACAAGAGAAGTCGCTGCTGTTATCCAATCAGTGGCTTGGAAAGAAGTTCTTGTTTCTCAGACGCTGGTATCTTTCACTGTCACTCTGCCAGTTTCAGCAGTTAAGGCCGCTAATATTTGTGATGCGACTGACAAATGTGTTCTGGTCTGTGCTGTGGAAAGTGACTATGGATTGTCAGAAAAAAACATTGAATCAGAGTACTACGAGAAAGTAGAGGGTGAGAAGTACAAATGCTGGACTAAGATGACAAGTAAGTATTAATGAAAAAATACCTATTAATAAAAAACGAAATGATTTTAACGGTCGATTTTTAAGTTCATCTTAGTAATTGGCTTCTTGAATTAATTTCTTGATACCAAGGGATTGATATATATTTTTCAAGCCAAATAATTTTAAATAGATATTAAAATTGACCATCGTTATCCATGTTAAGACATGCCATTACACGAGTTCATATTTTTTTTTCAATAATAACCTAGCTAGATTAGAATAGATAGTAACCATAGAATAGAGTTACATTGCTCAATTTTGATAAATTGAATTCTAATTTGCCCATAATTAACATACGTGAATTATGATCTTCTTGTTACATTATAAACGGCCAAATTTTACCTCTGTTACATATATTAGACAGCCATTTTATATATGTAGGTAGTTGTTTTCGCTCTTTATTTTAAATAAATTATGTTTAATTATGTGAATGATCAATATCAAGAATTATTTATGCATGCAAGTCATGCATATCATATATGAATTTAATATTTGAATATTTGTTGTTGACAGCTATTTGAAATTTTTTCGTTTGATGATACTTAGCAAATATAGCCGATCACATTCCAGTTATTTGAAAGAAATCACAGCCTGGTGAGTATTTATGCTGTTAATTTTTCAGTGAAACACACTCCAGTCAAGTTGGAGCAAGATGGACTCTACTACCACGCCGATTTCTCGCGCAGTAGCAAAATGAAAGGAGGAGATTGCATTCTCGCTTGTAGACGAATTCCAGGGTACAGATCAATCATTGCAAGGACAGATGACCAGTTCAAAGCAATTATTGAAGAGTATGAGAAACCTTACAATTACCTAGGTTGGTCAATTGATTTTTCTTTCATTTTATTATAATTTCAATCTTAATAGGTTAACATTAAGTTTTAAGCTATGCTTTATAGAGACAAGTTCGTTTCTTAATTATCCCTTTGTTCAATCTTCAGTGAGTTATATTAGAATGAAGAACAGTACAATGCTCAACCTTAAATTGATAATGATAGGATTCCTTATTTTTTCCAAAGGAATCAAATCAGTTACATACTTCAAGGAATCAAACCCATTAACAATTTTATACTTATCTGAACTTATACGTTACTATTAAATATTCCTCCAACAAAATAAATTTATCTTAGTATGAATAAAATAACAATTAAACAATATAATTATAATTAAATATTACATATTTTATTGTGAACTCAACTTGTGTTTTATAGGGTTCTAGGAAAGTTCCGCTGCGGAAGATTTCACTGAGGAAAATTTCACTGAGGAAAATTTCACTGAGGAAAATTCCACTGCGGAAAGTTCCTCAGTCAAAATTCCACTGAGGAAAATTCCAATGGGAACATTCCACTGAAGAAGATTCCACTGAAGAAGATTCCACTGGGAATATTCCACTGGGAATATTCCACTGGGAATATTTCACTGAGGAAGATTCCACTGGGAACATTCCACTGAATAGGTACAACTAAATATATGAATTGGTATCCGGCGGATTTTCCGAAAACTAATTCACCGAAACCAGATTCTCCGAAAACTAATTCGTCGAACCCTTATTCGCCGAACCGGATTCTCCGAATACGAATTTGCAGAACCCCAAATTTGTCGAAAACGGATTCGCCGAAGTGAGGATTTGCCGAAAGACAAATTCGCCGAAAGACAAATTTACCGAAAGACTTATTTATAACAAAATATAAAATTACACAGAAGTTACAGGAAAGAAACGAAACAGCGAAATCATACATTAAATTATCCTTTAATTATTCTATCTCTTTCAATATTTCTATCACATTGTAACTGTTAATCTTTGTACCACAAAATGATACTTTGTAAATCGGGCAATTCAGTCAGGGAAAATACTTTTTAAATATCATAATGAAATCATTAATGAATAGTAAACTACATGTAAACAACTTTGGGAGATTACTAAACTAAAATTCTTTATGTAATTAGTAATTACGGGTGGCCGGTAAATTGATCCCCGGTCATTTGATTCCCAGTCATAATTTTTGTTTGCTCATATATTTAGCATACAATAATTTATTACGATTTTGACTTCTCTATAAAAATTGCCATTCACTATTAAATAATAAATAAAACTTGTGAAGCAATTTGACATCTACTATTTATATAATATTTTTTTTATATAGTGTGGGCCACAAAAATGTTTCCGCTTTTTCTAATACTTGTAAATCGTTAGCCAATGGACGAAAAAACTGTATCTTGGTCTCTTTTTCTCTGCCTCTTATTGTACTATTAACAAGTAAAAACATTTTTGAACTGATGGAAATAGTTTAAGAACAGGTAAGAAAAAAGTGAGGGTGATTATTTTTGTCATTGCGTGAAGCTTATTCTTAGAACTAACTCTGTGATTTTACTAACTAAAAGGCAGTGAATAAAAGGAAAAAATAAATATAATGGTAGACATTTTCAGTTGGAAACTATTTTGAAATAGAACAACTTCAGTGACATTTGATCTCATTGAAGTTTTCACTCTGAATATTCGTTTTTCGCTTGTTCATTGCATGGTTAAGGCCCGCTTCACACATGCATTTTTAACTCTGCGGAAAAAAAGCTCTGCTTAAAATGTGTTTAAACTTGTGTTTTTTTAATTAAAAATGTAAGTTTGAAGCGGCCCTTAACCATGCAATGAACAAGCGAAGAACAAATATTCAGAATGAAAACTTCAATGAGATTAAAATGTCACTGAAGTTGCTCTATTTCAAAATAGTTTCCAAGTAAGAAGTGTAAGCACCCTGTATTATAATATCTACCATTACAATTTTTTATCCTTTTACCCCTTTTATTCACTGCCTTTTAGTAAGTAAAATCACAGAGTTAGCTCTAAGAATAACCTTCGCGCAATGCCAAAAAAATAATCACTCTCACTCTTTGCTTACCTGTTCTAAAACTATTTCTATCAGGTTTAAATTATTTTTACCTGTTAATAGGACAATAAGAGGCGGAGAAAAAGAGACCAAGATACAGTTTTTTGTCCATTGGATAACGATTTACAAGTATTTGAAAGATCGGAAACATTTTTGTGGCCCATAGTGTATAATGAAAAAAAAAAAAACAGAATTCAAACAGCTAGAACTTATTATCGCATCATATTAATTATTTTTATTTACAAATAATTTACATTTACTAATAGTCAGAAAACATACAGGGTGCGGAGAAAGTCCCCGATCAAATTTTATTTTTAAATTAAATGTTATTTATTTACTAAATTTATCCATTTATATCTCATTCTCTTCCTATAATCATATACTTTAATGTTCCAGGTCTAAATTTTGATAAATTTGTATTGTCTTTTGTAAAAATGAGTCAACGCGAGACTATTATTCAGCTACACTGCGCGGGGAAGACAAACTCAGAGATTGATAAGCTGTTAAAAGCACTGAAATCGACTGTTAGGGATGCTGTTAAACGCTACCAAGAACTGGAGACAACAGGTGATCGACCCAGATGTGGACGACCTCGCACTGATTCACTCCAACCAAAATCAAATCAATTAGGGAGCGGATAAGGAGGAACCCCAAGCGAAGCATGAGAAAGATGTCTAAGAGTATGGCGCGGATATCGACGAAAAAAGTGTGAGAACCATCGTCAAAGAAGACCTCAAGTTGTCCCCCTTCAAAATGACCAACATGTAACAGCTCACGGACTTGCAGAAACAGAAGAGGATGGACAGATCAAAGATTCTTTTGAATGCAATGAAAGATGGCACGCAGGTTGGTGAGATTGTCTTTTGGGGTGAGAAAATGTTCATTGTGGAGGCCAAATTCAACTCTCAGAACGACAGAATTTTGGCAAAAAGTGCTGACAGTATCCCACCATCCGTAAAGACTGTTTTCCGTCGCCAAAAGCCTGCCTCTGTGATGGTTTGGACTGCCATCTCTGAGAGTTGGAGATCTTCTCTCATTTTCGTCAAATAAGGCGCTAAAGTTAACGCAAAATCGTATATCGAGGATATTTTGACTCCAGGACAAGTCAAGATGAAGAAGCACTTCAAGGACAGGCCTTTTACCTTTCAACAGGACGGTGTGCAGTCGCACACAGCGAACAAAACTCAGGATTGGTGTGAACGTCACTTTCCTGCGTTTTGGAGGAAGGAATTGTGGCCTCCTTCATCGCCGTACCTGAACCCTCTGGACTTTTGTGTGTGGTTCATCTTGGAGAAGGAAGCGTGTGCTACAGCTCATGATAGTACGGAAACTCTGAAGAATTCCCACGAGCGACAATGGGCCAAAATTCCCCAAGAAACGTTCCGTGCTGCAGTAAAGAGCTTCAGATGTAGATTCGAGAGAGTAATCGCCGCCAATGGTGGTCATATTGAAAAATAATTGGTAGAACTGTTAAATGGGTTTATTGAGAAATTGTGTGATAAGTTTTGTTTTATTTCATCCATCACAACTCATTAAATTATCATTTTTATATGATCGGGGATTTTCTCAGCACCCTGTATTACAGATGATGGGAAATATTAACCAACTCTTGCAAGCTAAAGTTAGGTATATTCACTTCGAAATCTAAGTGAATATACTTTATTAACTTCCAATTAAGCTGTTTTCTCCGTAACTATTCAAACAGTATGATCATGTAGGTGGGATAGATTGAAAATAATTTTATGGTAAATAGTATACTTAAGTTATTTTACCATAAAATTATTTTTATTTCCCACCTGCATGATGATAATAATTGTAATAGTTACGGCAAACAAGCTTAACTGAAAACTACCAATAAAATTGTCAAAAGTTACTCTTCAATAAACTCCTATACCAGGAGAAATAATTAGGAGGCATGCTCCTGATTTATTTTATTAGTCATATGTGCTAGTTATAATAAGTGTGGGGTATATCTGTACATTTGATTTTACCATAGAATATTTTTTGTTGCCGAAATGTAAATTTGAAAGCATATATTGTTACTTATTTCAAGTTATTTGAATAAAGAAATATTTAATTCCTTGTTAGTTGTTTTACCCTTAGTTCTTAGTTTCTTTTAAAAATAACTTGTAAAAACTGTAAGGTGTATATTTCTATTATATAATGAATAATTAATATATACACATATAATGAATGACTAGTGGGTGAATAAACGAAAAATATGACTGGGAATCATTTGACCGGGGATCTTTTGACCAGGAATCAAAAACCGGGGATCTTTTGACCGGGGATCAATTGACCTAGACCCATTATAGCATATATCTTAAATAGGGTAATAGTTCAACCCCAACACTTATTAATTATTATTTACAGATGAAAAGTACTACCTCTACACGGGATTGGTCAAACATCAGAAAGATGGCCTAGTGATCTACAAATGGATGGATGGAACAGCTTTCAATCTAACCGTCTCTATTGTGGTACATGTTGCAGCTCAAATAAACCACATCATGCTTCTTGGGAAAATGAATGACTGGGATGGTAATGGTAACTGTCTTTGTCAGGGTAACCCAAGCTTGTTGTATTGGTAATTAATTGATTGGACATATAGGTAATAAAACTGAAAGTTCAAGAACAGAATTTGATGAAAGGGAGCTTTGTATAACTTAGCTTAATTTTCTGAACACATTTATGTTTTGTGGAGAGAAGTGAAGATTTAGAGTGAACATTTTAATGCAAATAATTATTGGAATATTATAATAAAGTGTGAAGCAATTACCAATGTAGAAGGTAGTGTGTGACCTGTAAGTTTAGTCTGAAAATTATATCAGACTAATGTATGTTTATTAATTGTTAAAGTATGTATGTATCATTATATGTAGAATTTTCTAGCTGGTTTTTAAACAACACAATCAGTTCTTTATTTCAGTTTTTAAAAAATCGTTTCTGTGATTTATGATATTAATGTTCATTTTCAGATCGTGAACAGATAACCTTCCAATTTTTTGAGCTTTCCTATTAAAAATGCCTTTTTTTCATAACATGCATGGTCATATTCATTTTTACTCAGGTAGTTAACGTTTGTCGATAATGGTTTTTCTATGGTTAGGTACGACTATTGGATTTTGATGTTTGTTAATCTGCATATTCAACTTTTATTACAATTATATGAATGATATTAGATATACAAAATATAGCTTCCCAATTTCATAATTATAACAATTAAGATACGCATATTTTAACCACTTAGCTATTTGTATAGCTACTAATTAATATACCTATCTATTTTCCAAGATTTGTTATCACATATTCCTTTAATTTTTAGGTTATATTTAATTTTTTCTGACATTTACAAAGCTCATATAATAACTCATATAAAAAATATTAACTTTAAGAAAAAAAGTCTACTACGGAAAGTGTTCAGATATGTTATTATATAATGTTTAGGATGAAGTTTGAGTTATCCAATGATTCGACACTTTCAATCTTGTAAGAAAAAGCTACAGTACGTCATTTAAAATTCTTAATCGTTATTTAAATTCGAATTCATGATGCCTGCGAGTTTCATGGATACAAAGTTGTTATATCAGAAGTTTTATAATTAAGGCGCCACGGGTAATAGGTAGGGAGAATTCGTACTGCAGATATCTGATTGATTTCTGTATTGTTTCTCATCTTTAATAAATACTAAAACTATTCATCCATTCATGCTTTTCCTATAAACTAGTTCAAATTGCTGTTGCTTGCCTCGTCATTCATGAAAATCTTGGTTCTCAAATCAAGCAAGATACCCTGAAGTCTTCTGAAAAACAGATAGACATCTTCGGATTCAAATGCCATATCGCTAATGTCAAAATAAAAATAAATAGAAGTGACTGTAACCATAGTAAACAGAATAGTATAGTACCCCAGTTACATGTATTATTCAAAATTATTCTGGGTAGGCTGTGACGTCATGAATGTAAGCCAGAGGTCACGTCATAGTAAACAGAATTGCTGTGGGTCACGTGGAATAGAGAATTAAGATGGCGGCCAACGCGACCGATCTGACTAATGATCTAATTATCTTGAATAAATCGTCTTCTTCAAGACTAAAAATTTGTTACTATTTTGGGTGTAAAAAGACCAGTACCTAGCAATTTCATCAACAGTCATTTTTTTAATTTTCGTTCGTACCTAAGACTATATAAAGATTGGAAAATAGCATGCGGTAATGTGGAATTAAAAAAAATATCACCGAAAACGTTATTTAACAAAAGTTGGGTATGTTGCAGCCATCTTTTGTGTTTGTACTGTACGTACAAACGTACGCACCATTGTTGACATGTGACGTCACAGCCTACCGGGACAGGCGTAATAGATCCCCCCTATAGCTCTGGGATACTATATCTTCTCTGTACTTGTGCTGTAACCCTATAAACAACGTATATCGATTCGATTGCCGGGGATCTCGAATCGATGGATTGTTCCATCGAATCGACAGACCGTTGCTTGTAGGAGAAGTAGTTCCATGAACAAATTCACCTACCACCAGTTGGGGACATGGTTATGTATGTAGAAAGTTACACTGTAAATGCAGTCACTTACCAAGGAATGTGACGAAAAGGAACAAGCAACGAGTAGACCGCACTCACGGATACAATTAAGAGGAAATGAAGAGATGATAGTAAATGAACCATACGTGTGGCGAACTACTATATTTTTTTGTTACATTCATTTGATTATCCTCATTTATTGTTTATATATTCAATTATTGATATCCTCTTTATTGATACCCAAATACCGACAGATCGATTTATTTTAGATATTGATGACTAAATTAATTTCGGATTTTATATTTAAGAAATGTTATTAAACAAAACTATAAATGGTATAATCATAATTTTCAAATAAAATTATTTGAAGCGTACAATATCGCACATAACAAATTCTCCATACATAATCAATTTTAGTAGGTTTGTCCTGAATGTACCGTATCCGGTATCGTCATACTTCTAATCAATTAAACTGACACTCTAACTGTAATTTTATGTAAAATTATTTAAAATTTTGATCGATATAAAAAATACATGGAAACATGGAAATGTAAAAACCTAAACCATGAAAATGTCTCTAGGTCTTGTTATATAATATAGATGAAACGTGACGATAATTATTAGAGAGTGGTGATCATGGTGGTGAACTAGCAAATTCACCAAAAATAGTATCTTTTAATACAAAAATTCTAGTTTTGTGGTGGTGAATAGGTATTCATTTACCTATAATATCATAGAATTCATTTATCTATATTTTATACAGGTTCGGATTTCGGTACATGGAATCGCTATTCATTTGTTTTACACGCCAAAGAAAGATCAAAAATCAAACATTCCGCTGCAGAGAATGTGAAGAAAAGGTTGTCTGTTGAAATTTTGAATAATGTAAGGCTAATATACCCTGGGATAATGGACCAGGAATAAGCTTCGTAGAAAAAGTACCGAAACAATAATCAAATTTGTAGACTTTAGAACTATGTATAGGTATACCCAGGGCCTAGCCGCCTAGGTAGATAGTACCGTAGTTATTACCTACTGTGCCAACACTTGATAAATGTACTACCTATGTACCTAGGTGCGGTACTTTTATCATATTATGGTAGCCTGGTAGGGTCAAGCAGGTAAATTGCGGCACACTAACTAGGCAACACCATAACTAACTGTGGCCTCTAACAAGAGGCACATCATAGCTTCAAAACACACGTTAAAAACTTAAATTAATAATTTATAGCATGCACTGAGTTTCTTTTGAAATGATAGCTATGCAACATTTTAATAGATTTTCGGTTCAGAATGCTTTTAGACTCTTGAGTGAGTTGAGAGGGCCGCAATTTACCTGCGTAGTGCGTGACTCTATGTACCTACCTAAACGCTAAACCTAGACTATTTATTTTTACTGGGTAATGGCAAAGCCGTCTATAGTTCATCAGGCCGGACACCTCGGCGTCTATAGTTTTACCAGCTGATATACTCGGTCATAACAAACCGAATTATTCGCTATGTATAACATGGAGTAGTTGCGTTTCACGTCATGTTTTCTTCAAATTAACCATTATTATAGAGTTTTAGATGCTATAATCCAATAAAATTTCATAGCAATGTTGAATAAAGTACTGTATGAATATATTCAGTACAATTTTGATGAATATTTCTTCATATAAATTGATTAATTAGCTTGCAAACTAAACTAGACGTTCGCAATCGTGCAATGAATGGGCTTTTAGCATACGTTTAGCTACCGCTAAAATAACTAGTTTTGATTTGTATTAAGATTATTAGATTAAATGAAAAATTATCATCACAAAAGAATATATTCCGAGATATTTATAAATATAAAAGATATAATTTGGAATGTAACAGTATACTAGTAGTTGAGTTAAAACTGTACAGTTTAGGTTTAATACCTAACTATTGAATTAGTTAACTAACTATTGAATTAAATTAGTTAACTAACTATTGAATTAGGTAGGCACCTAACTATTGAATTATAGGTTGGTACCTAACTATCGAATTAGTTCACTAACTATTGAATTTGGACCTAACTATCGAATTAGGTAGCTAACCAACTATTTAATTTGGTACCTAACTAATTATTTAATTAGGTACCTAACGACGGCTCTATTTACAGATAGCCGCTGGAAATACTAGAGTTCATTCATTAATTCAGTGTAATTTTTATATTGAATGTAAATTTTAATGAATAAAACTTCAAAGGTACAAGTGGAAATACCTATTAAAGTAAATATTTAACAGTTTATAACACTACAGCTAAAAATTACAGCAGAAAACACAATATAGTGTGAAAATAATAGCTCTTCACGACGCCATCCATGTTATTTAGCGATGATTATTATGTTTGTTTGGGAGTAGTTGATCAGCTGATATTCTCTGGTGTACGGCCTGATCTAAAGATGGCCTTGGTAATGGGGACCAAGCACAGTACCTCTACATAGAATAGGAAGTCTATTATTTCCCATTATATAATTTATTTTTTTATTCACTCTATAGATCTGATCATCTGTGTCACCAGACTGTATAGGTATAGTATTACATGGTAAATTCCACTGACTTATCAATGGAATTTTTCTCCATTGTAAATATAGGAGGAAATGAAGGATTGTGTGCATAATGCATAGACAATGTTAAAAATGTCCCATATTCTGCAGACTAATTTTTTAGCTATTTATTCCTATAGGCTATTATCATTAATTTTCAATGGAAAAATGGGTAAAATGTTGGTGGATCAGCAAAATGAATGGAAATTTATGGTGGATTTTTTCAGTTTTTTCAAAAAGGCAGTGGAATTTTGTGTACCAAATTGAAAGAATATGAAATAGGTAGCTACAGCCTACAGACTGGCTGTGTGAATTGTGATGTGTTGTGATGCCAGTTTGCAGGCAGCCTGAGGCAGGCAGAATATGGGCAATAGGGCCATGTTTTAAAGTATGGACAAAGTCGCCAGAATATTCAATATTATAATATTGGCAACTTTTGAAGGGTTAAATAAGGTGAAAAACATGTACCTAGTAATTAGTAAATAAAAAGTAATTCAATCTCAAGATAATCTCAAAGAGATGCTCATGCATCAGAAAAGTGTAAAATCTTCACTTGAAAGCCAAATTTCTCCTTTAAAGTTTAAAGTAAAAGTATCTTAAATGTGGCGACCTGAGTGGTCTTGATGCATTATATTTAGATATTAGACAAAATTGAGAAAATTTACCCTGGGCCTTAAATTAGTTAATTGCAACATATCGAATAAATCTAAATAAACACTCAGAATAGACTATTCTGAGAATTTATTTATATAAATAACCTTCTTGTCCAGTCTGCAGAAACTGGTAAAGTGTTCGTAGAGATCTCTTATTTTGTTCGTAGCAAAATTAATGTAAATATAGGGATTAATTCAATAATGTTCGTAGCAAAATTAATGTAAATATAGGAATTAATTCAAAATTGTTCGAAGAGAATATCCCAAATATCTCACATATTCTGCAGACTGGCTTCTTGTTAATTTTGTTTTATCATACCTACCCACTATCCCAGTCTGCAGAATGTGTCTTCTCCCGCAGAGATTTTAATTCTAGAGACAGTTACTTTCTGATTCTCGGTAGGCTGGTAGCAGATTCAGAATCTCCCGCAGCTAAATTAATGGTAACATAGGAATTAATTCAAAATCTCCCGCAGCTAAATTAATGGTAATATAGGAATTAATTCAAGATCTCCCACAGTGATCTCAAATTTCTAAAATTCAATCAAAAACTCCCGCAGAGAGTCTTGGAAAAATTTTCCCTATTCTGCAGACTGGCCACTACCCAGCCTTCAGAATATGGGACATTTTTAACATTTTCTGTGAGGACAATCTTTAATTTTCTCCTATATTTACACGTATTCTACTGAAAACTCAGTCTTCGACTCTACAAAAATTAACAGAATATGGGAGATATATGGGATAATCTCTCTCAACATTTTTAAATTAATTCCTATATTGATATTAATTTTGCTACGAACACTTCTGAATTAATTCCTATATAATCTATATTTACATTAATTTTGCTACGAACAGTCATCAGAATAAGAGATCTCTACGAACACTTTACCAGTTCTGCAGACTGGATACCTACCTATGTTACAAACTTACAGAGCATTTCTGTTAAAGCCAATTAATTGGCATTGATTTCAAATGGTCAAAACTCGATATGTCTAATTGCCTTCAAATTTTGAATTAATTCCTATCTTCCCATGTTAATTTTGACTTGAAATCTTAAAAAAAATGAGCCAAATTGGCTTGGCTCAGGATTTAGTGAAATTTTGGCTCAATATAATTTTCCAGCCTCTCAAACAGTCAAGCATAGTGGCTATATCAAGAAAGAAATAATTCCCATACCAACCTACATAAGTAACTTATTTTATTGACTAGCCAGTCTTGTGACCCCACTCTTGATAAAGTGGTCTTTTCTGATGGATTAATCTCTCTGTAGTCTGTTGTAGTTTAGCAAACCTTGAAATACAGTAATAAATTAATGGGAACTGTTAAACTATATAATCCGCAGCATTTAGCCAATTCATCTGTTAGCCTGAGATATTTTGATTATTTTCCTGAGTGACTCGAGCCTTTACCTATGCATAGCTCTTAGCTATGGCAATATTTCCTACACAAAGGAACAAAACTGTTATGTAGATTATCTTACTCTTGAGATAAGAATATAAAACATGGTTATTTAACTTATTTCTTATGCAGGTTCTATAGGGTCAAGCAGGTAAATTGTGGCACACTAGTCACTGTTATTAACAGTCTGTGTATTTCATGGTACCTAAATTCCTCCAACATGTCCAGTCTGCAGAATATGGGACATTTTTAACATTTTCTGTTCGAACAATCCTTAATTTCCTCCTGTATTTATGTATTTTACAGAAAACAGAAGCCAAAATGGAGGATCTCTTGGGAGAACACTTTACCATTTCGTGCAATCTGGCAACATCTCGTTGGAATTTCCCCCCTTTGAAAATAATATTCTGGCAAAGTCAGTGGATTTTTAGCTATTTATTCCTATGTTACAGGGTGGATAAAACCCCATTATAACCGTTTTTTTTTTAAATAAACCTAAAAAAACATGTTTTTTGGTTTATAACTTTATATGTTGTTTTGTTCTAAATTATCAGATTTAATGTATGTTTAATGTTACAATACTAGTTTTTAAATAATTTCAACTTATATACATGAATAACTAAAGTTTGTTCTACAATACGAATACTACAATTATATACACTTATTAACGCATCATGATAATTTTACATAATCTGACAAATCTGCAAGAAATAATATACCATTACTATCTTATAAAGTTATAATAAGTTAATAACTGTATATACAGACAACACACTCACAGTGTACAATCCTGTGACACTCACATGAATATAGAATTAAAAACATGACAAAATAAAGTAATACCAAAGATATTTTACTACAGTAAGATGCACTACTCTCACAAATTTCTGTTTTAAAAACCGCCATCTGTATTTGAAAGCGGTAACTAGGGAAACAACAACATTGGTGTTGTTTTATATTTTAACTTTTATTTCATTCATAAATGAAGAATATTTTACTGGAAAATAAGCTTTACATCGGTAGAATAAATACAGCTAAATTAAATAAAATAGTTTGGAAGTAGTGATTTATTGTAGTGGACAGAACAAAAACAAGGAGATGCAACTAAGAAGCTTAGAATATAGGTAGAACATAGACCTGAAATAATTATTCAGTTTGAGACAAAGGTACAAAAGATATTAAAGTTATAGAAACTGATTGATTAATGGTTATAATGCTAATTTATATGAAAGAAATGAACTTTAAAAGTCTTTAATATTTAGATAATTTAAGACAATTATTATATATATGTTAAACTTAAAGACCATTACAAAACTTACAGGGAAATAATGGCAGAGTTTAACCACATGATGGTACAAATTATCTAGGAACTATTTGAAAAGTAAATTATGTGAACATGATATCTGCTTAACTATTAGAGAGTTGAGCAACTTAAGGCTATACAAATATTCCTAAAATGAAGTTAATAAACTATTTTTAGAGTAATAAAAGTTAAATAATGTATGGAGGTTCAGTTGAATGAAATTCACAATGCTGACCCATATTGTAGGAAAGAAAAAGACACAAACACAAGGAGTTCACTGAAGAATTTGCATGTGCGCTTATGCTATGACTGGTTGACTGCTACTAATTAGAGGAACACTAACAGATACTTCAAGAGAGAGAGAGACAGACTAAAGAAAAGTAGCCAAAATTTAATCATCACATATCTACCTATTAAGTGCTGAGCAAATAAAACTAACTTCAACACAGAACCTATGTACAATCAATAATATGTATCTTTGTTTTTGTTTAAAACAGCAAAAGTTAAGACTTATTTCATATTAGATTTGTAAGCTGTGATTTTACATGATAAAATCTAATTAAAACCATAGCCAAAAAAACCAATGGTTTTTATTGCTAAAAAAAATAAACCATGGTTTAAACCAAGTTTTTTTTTTTTTTTTTTATAAATCGACCCTGCTATGTTACCATTAATTTTTCATGGATAATTTGGGAAAATGTTGGTGTATCAGCCAAATGACTGAAAATTGAGGGTGTTTTTTTTCAGCTTTTTTAAGAAGTTGATGGGATTTTGTGCAACAAATACAGACTGGGTCACTAACTAACTGCGGCCTCTAACAACAGTAACATGATAGCTTCAAAACACTCGTTAAAAACTTAAATTAATAAATTATAATGTGCATTGTACATAGTTTGTTAGGTATGCAACATTTTGATGTAATTTTGGTTCAGAATTTTTAGACTCTTGAGAGGGCCGCAATTTGAAATCGAATGGCCGCAATTTCACATAATATAGGGCCTAGTGTATCACATAATCACACAATACCTTATACCGTCAATATGATTCATATCTAAAAGCTGATCGGCGCTCCAGATTACGAATTTACGGCATACTACTTTACATTCTATTAGATAGGTACTTGAATGAAGATTGAAGATAAATATTAAATGGAATGAATTTGATGCCTAATCTTTGTATCAAATTTAAGACTGACTGTACCTGAATCCCAGTCTGTATTTGGTGCACATAAAGTCAAAACTGTGAAAAAATCCACTAAGATGTTTCATATTTGGCTGATCCATCAACATTTTCATCTTTTAGCCACTGAAAATTAATGGTAACATAGGAATAAATAGCTAATAATCCACCTACTTTGCTAGAATGTTATTGTCAACTGGGATAAATATTATAAATTCCACAGACAACTGACAAGTTGGTGGAATTTACCATGTAATACTGATACTGTGATACAGTCTGGCCTGAATCCAATGTTTATACTACCTAGTACCTACACTACACAGTTTAATAAATTAATTCTTTGATTGAAATATTTAATTTGGAATAGAAAATTAAATTTGGAATAGAAAACTAATAATTATAATTTTATAGGGTAACTATTGTAAACTTTCAGTTTGAGATATAAATAAAAACTTATCATTTAGATGTATAATGCATATTGTATCGCAGTATCGGTTGGGACTTGCTGCCCCCGAATCCCTGCCAGGCCAGTCTGCAAAGCATGCACAATCAGTCTCCAGATATTTGATTCTTGGTGCAATTTCTCTTGTAAAATATCTGAAATTACTATGTTTAATCAATCAAACATAAGAATTAATTAAAAAATTGTCATTTTTTGTGAGTCCTGGACCATGTTACAGAGTGTGTCAGTTAAAGCCAATTAATTGGCTTAGATTTCAAAAGGTCTAACCTCAGATGTCTAAAATTGGCTTCAACTTTTCAATTAATTCCTGTTGAATAGGTAAGGAAACTAGGTATACCTAACCTACTATTTCAAAAATTCAAATCCATATTTCAAAGTGTGGCAGGAAAATTGCCAGTTTAGTCAGAAAATGGATCCAGTTCGCCACATTTAAGTCTTGACCCTATCTTTCACGCTACTTTCAGGTACAGTAGATTCACTGTTGGGCTTGTTACTCTCAATGATTCTCTATTTTGAAAAATGCTCGATAAATTTGTTTAAAAATTGCTAGAGGCATAGCCTAATACACTAGACAATGTGTAAGGAAATTCTAGCAGATACATCAAGTCAATTTTTGATAATAGACGATTATATATAGAGTATTGTTATACACTCAAATAGGTCATTCACTCAAACCAAGCCAGTTGGCTGGCGGCACCTCCCCCAATTAGCGAGCTAAGAAACGCACACTACAGACTGCAGAAAAATGTACTCATGTGAATGTAACTACTGTAGGTATTCAAGGCATCAATGTGTAGTATTTTGTATTGACACACAGTCTGGACACAATGAGATGTTGTATCGTGATGAAATAGTTATTATTTACTGCCACATGTTATTGGTAATTTTTCTATTGATGTATAAGTTGAATTAGATTATTTACCTAACAGCGATCCACAGAAAAGAATTACTGACAATTTAATGGGGAAAACAATAAAAGGGTAATATCCTCATTTGATTGGTCAATCTCAGATTATGCTAATCTTTGAGCAAAAAGTATACGATCAATTTGAGGCTCAGTCAAACCACATGGCGAGACATGTTGCACATAACCGCCTGGCACAAAGAGCCGATATGCACTACACTGTCTGCACACAGAGCACAAATGCAACTGACATGGTTGACTGATTGGCGGAACAAGAAAAATGGTGTGAATTTGTAAGTGCATTTTACATTTTGTGTTATTATTCACTATTGGAATTTAAGAGAAAATATTCTATTCCAGTAGAGAGAAGACACTTTTAGGTCAGAAGTCATATAAATGAAAAATTTATCAAAACACTAGTAAGAGCAACCCAGTTGCGAGTTCCCAGAGCTCTTACACGGCCTCCAATCCACCCCTACAGCCGGCAAAAGCACGCCTGGTTGTGATAGTGGCAACCGGTAACACTCAAAGTATACAAACACATAAGAGGTTATAGGGAGAAAATAATCACAACACAAGCCGCAACTTGTTTGCTTTCACAGCAAAATAAACACTGTGTAGTTTGCTTCCAAAGCAACACTAATGCTAGTACTAAAGAGGTACTTACACTGCCTACCTTCTGGCAAGTAACGAAACGTTACTTTATCACACACTGTTACCAATCAAAGATGGCATGAGACGCACGGAGCTAATTGACACCACCGCCACGAACGAGATCTCAGTCCTGACTGACGCCTCTCTGTCATTCCAAACACAGCTGAATCTGACTGCACTGCAGTATTATCCGCGAGTGTAATTAAATCTCAAACAAGAAATAATCAATCCAATTGATTATCCACTGCCAAATAATGCATTATGCACATGGTGATGTCCTCGTTATTTTCACAATAGAAATATAACAATACATTACAGGTACTGTATTAGCCGAAAAAATTGGGGTGCATTATTCCACCGAATACTTTCTACAATATTTACCTTCAGTAGGATATATGAGATATAGAAACCTATTTTCTCATTACTACACTCTTAAAGAAGTTATATACATGGTAATTTATTGAGGGCAGCTATCTGCCCTACTATATACATAAGGGTTAAGACATTTAAAACAGGGCTAGGGAGCTGACTATAATTGGACTGGTTCCGGCTCCTGCTCCGGAGCTATAAGGAATGTAAATGAAGGCTCCAGCTCCTGAGCCAATATATAAAACTTAAATCTCCTGCTCCAGCTCGACTGTTATCAATTAAATTAAAATTAATTTTAACATCAAAAAAGTTAATTTCAAGATGTATCTAAAAAATGAATAGAACGATTATCTAAAATTTACAAGACTAGTTTAGGGGCATTCCAGGGCAAGTAGACCAAGGGTTACCTCCACACCCCCTCAGATTTGCATGGAAGTTAGTACAAGGTGTTCTTGTGCTCAAAATAACACCATATTGAGAATCTCGGCTCTCTAGCTCTTATTGGTCAAAAGTTATGACCTCGTGAACTTTTTAAAAAAAAAGGGGCAAAATGGCTTGACATAATCATTTTTGAAAGGTCATAACTTTTTTATTATTAGACCTAGAACGAAAAGTTTAGCATATTTTTCGTTCAGAATAAGCTAGGCAATCTTTCTAGGTGTACAAAATTTTGTTATTTTAATTTTTAGAACGAAAAAGGGCATTTACCCTCTTTGACTTTGACTTTTACCCTCAAAGGCCCCACCTGACAGAAAATTTATCAGAACAAAAAATGTAGATGGACTACTTTGCTATAGGTTTGGAAGTTAATATTTACTTCTGTTAATAGGGATTAGGGATATATTTTAGCTCAAACAGGTGCGGTAGACAAAAAAATATTTAAGTAAAAAATAAAACATAATTTTGAAAAGTTAAATTGAAGTAGAGTTTCACAAATAACGAATTTAGTTATATTAATAATTACCAATATTAAATTTATTACTGTTTATCAACATTCACTAATATTTACCAATATTTATTAATTTTTACTAATATTTATTAATATTTACTAGTGTTCATCAATAATAGTTATTCTTATTTATTATTAACTACTATTATTTATTAATAATTTCTAATACTTACCAATATTAAATTCACTAATGTTAAATATATACTATGTTAAATAATAGTAAATATTAATAACTTAATATTAATGAATGTTAGTAAATATTAATTAATATTAGTAAATATTACTTGATATTAGTAAATATCAATAAATATTAGTTAATATTGATAAACACTAGTAAATATCAATAAATATTGATTGGTAAATATTAGTAAATATTGATTGGTAAATATTAGTAAATATTGGTTGGTAAATATTAGTAAATATTGATTGATAAATATTAGTAAATATTGATAAATGGTAATAAATTTAATATTGGTAATTATTAATATTAGTAAATTCGTAATTTATGAAACACGACTACAATTTAACTTTTCAAAAATAAGATTTTTTTCTTGTACTTGTATATTTTTCTGTCTAACGCACCTGTTAGAGCTCAAATATATCCCTAATCCCTATTAACAGTAGTGAATATTCACTTCCCAACCTATAGCAAAGTAGTCAATCTACATTTTTTGTTCTGATAAATTTTCTGTCAGGTGAGGCCTATACAATAACAAAATTTTGTGCACCTAGAAAGATTGCCTAGCTTATTCTGAACTAAAAATATGCTAAATTTTTGTTCTAGGTTTAATAATAAGAAAGTTATGACCTTTCAAAAATGGTGATGTCAAGCCATTTTGCCCTTTTTTTCCAAAGTTTACTAGGTCATAACTTTTGACATTTAAGAGCTGAGATTCTCAAAATAATGTTTTTTTGGGCACATGAACCCTTTGTACCAACTTTCATGTGAATCTGAAGGGGTGTGGTGTTAAATTTTATATTATTTGGTTCACTCTTCATGGAATGCCCCTTTAACTAATCAGTAACTCTTCAATTAAACAACATACTAATCAATTTTGTGCTTTTAATTAAGATTATTAGTTAAAAATGATTTTTATTGCTGGAGCCTTTGGCTACTTGTAATGTTACAGCTCCAGCTCTGCTCCGCTGTTCACACATTCAGCCAAGCTCCAGTTCCTCCCGAGTGCTAAAATTGGCTAGCTCCGGAGCCAGCTCCCAAGTCCTGATTTAAAAGATTAAATTTATCCTCCTAGTCTAAAGTCTCCTAGCGAAGATTTTACACTTGAAAACAATAATAAAATCCTTATGCACCATGTTTCAAACTTCAAAGTGTGGCCAAAGTTGCCAGTATGTCTGTGGCTTTTCTAGAGAGATAGGTGAAATATGTTGAAAAACCCTGTAAATAAAATAAGTAAATAACTCATAAAATAGGCCAAAGAGATGCACATGAAGCATAAGATTGTTTTCAAGTGTTAAATTTCCACTAGGAACTTGTAAGTCAAATTTATAATTTTATTCCTCAAAGTATCTTAGTGTGGCAACCTGAATCATTTTCTCACTAAACTGGCAACTTTGCTGTCACACCTGGAAATGTAGTTTATGCAGTATCATCATTCATCAGTTTGCTCCAGTCTGGCTCAGCAAAAGAGGGGTGAACTTTATCTGATTACTGTTGTGGCCTTAATCCAGTCTGCAGAATATGGGGGTTTTTGCACAGATGTGTGAATTGTTTGGGTGCAGAGATAAATAAATAATGAAACAGGTTCACTGTTTTATTTATGATGATGTAGCATCATCTCCTAATATTTTTTATCTTGCAGCTCTATATACATATCAGTGTGTCTTATCTAGTTAACAAATCATGTCTGTTGATAATGATGCAGAACTTATTGAAATTATTTCATCCATGGAAACTCTAAGGTTAAACTGTGATGGCCTAGAAAAGAAGGTGAGATATTCTTCTAGACATAAGATAAGGTAGAAAAATGGAAGAGTGAATCATGGCTGAGTGATGACCAACTTATAATAATAATAATCTAGTGGCTAGGTAGTATATACAATTATGTGCTTAGTGTCTTGTGGGTGTTTTATAATTTGTTCATAATAAATAGCTTTATCCTTAGTTGCAGTTCAATTTTATATGTATATAATCTCCATTAATAAATTCCATTACATAGCTGAAGCAACATCAGGAGAAAGGCATTGAGAATTTAAAAGAGACAACTCTTTGTCTCAATCAATTGAAGCTGCTGTGCAAAGATATTGTGGAGGATTATTTCTCCAGTTTGCTGCGCCACCTCACTGGAGTCACTTCAGTTACTTACGCCACTGTCAACGACAGAATTGAAAGAGTGGATAATCTGAAATTGGATCTAACCGAAACATTTGGCATCATAGAGGTGTGTTCCTTTATTATTATTTTAATTTAGTTTCATATCAAGGTACATTATATTACCTTGCATACTGCCAGGTGGCATCATTCATATATATCATATATAGCTTGCTGATGCTGATACTCATGTGGTGCCTAAGTCTTTCTACTGACTCATAAACTTCTAAATTTTTATACTCACAATTAGAGCAACATTAAAAAATATGAATTTTGACATTTATCACTTTTTGGCACAATAGTTATAAGATTAAGAGATTTTAATTAATAATTCTATACAGTAGCTATATAATGATAATGAAGTTCCAAGTAACAAATTATATTCAATGGAATTACATTGCTAATATTTCAATTTATTACCGAGCCTAAAACACCAGTATTTATTACATATATGCTTAGGTATAGTTGATAGAGCATAATCATGGTGGTATGTAAATCTGCAATGGACCAATCGTGATTTTCATTGTAGAATGATTAGGTATATCAAAGTATATATATTTATTCTGTAAATTTAAGAGAAATTCAGACATAATTTTTAAACTAAATTTGAAATCAGGAAACAAGAGAAGACTTGAAAGTGAGTGCAGAGATGAGTGCTGTTTTGAACACTAACCTCACTGAAGTTGTCACCAACATTGCTGACGATCTCTTCTCTGTAAGTACACTCCAATAGTCATATTTACTCTCCAATTTGAGAGTTAAAGTATAAGCTTTTAGATTAGTCAATTAAGTTCAATTTTTGTTAACTAATTCACTATTTGTTCATTATTCCAACAATGTCTTTATTATTGTACTTATTTATCAGCTAATATTAATTATTATTATTAATTATTGTAACTAAGTTTGCTTACATTCATTGTCCCCAAAGGCTCTATCCTGAAGCTGTCTGTAGTGAATTGAAGAGAAGGAGGGTGGGTCTAAAACTGTTGTAATTAGAATTATGTCTTTTTATAATTTTATTGGTATATTTTAACAAAACTTATAGTTTTGATGATAGCACAAGAGTTGTGCTCTTCAACTATGAGGTCTTGATTTTATATTAGGTAAGCTCGCAGGATTTATTTACTATCACCGCTTAGTTTTCCTCTCCATACGTGAATGGAGCCACTGGTGCTTGGTGTCCTTTTTTGTCAATATTCCTTAGTAAGTGACTGCATTCACGGAGTAGGAGATTTTGTTCATGGAGCCACTTTCCTACCTGACTGCTTCTTTGGGTCCCTTGTATTAATTTTCTTTTGATGTCAGCAATATTTCCTAAGCAGATGTTAAACCCCTACTGAAATTAGGAATTATATTTATTATGGTTCATTTCACTTATATCCTATTATAACTGTTACAGCTAGTTACTGGCCAAGGATTGTCCCACACAAAGTGCTTTATTACAAATTATATACCAGGATTCTTCCATTGTTTCTTGCTATATGTGGTGCGGATATTTTATATATTGAATTTGTGAAGTGTTTTTTTGAGGTGTTTACAAATGTGTTGCACCTGAACTGAATGTTAGATTATAGCTCAGCGGCAAGTATAACTCACGCCACTACGAGATGTTTTAAAAGTGGTGAAGAGCTAAAAAAGTGGTGAAATCATTCAGCTCTGTCTTTTACCTTTGTCATTAGATGGTGATGGTTATGTCTGTGGAGTCACTTTTGGTGTTGCACTTTTTCTTCCAGCCTACTTGTATTCAATTTTCATCTGATACCATCAGTGTAGCCTAAAATTCACAGCAAAAAATTAGCTCCATACTGAATTGTAATTAACTGTCTGCTGTGCTTAATTTTCATGACTTTTTCATTTATTTTTTGACAGGTTGGAGCCAAAAGCATCCCTTCGTGGCCAGCACCAAACTTTCCAGGCAACTCGACCGGCTTCATGGAATCCATGAAATCAATTGTAGATGTGAGCAGCTTGCAGGAGATGCAGGAGGCTGTCATAGAACTCAATAGACTGCACGCACCTGCTGATGAAAGCAGCGTCTGCAATGAGCTCGAATGGATTCAACTTAGTTTGGCGGTGAGACAAGTTGTGCTCCAGGGAAAATTTTATGTTTTCAACATATCGCATCAACTGTTTTTAGTTCTCTATAGTTTATCAACTAGGTTAATATTTTTCAAGCTATTTTCAGATTTCTGTATAATGACATCAAATTATTTGAGCGATTAGTATTGCGCTAGTGTCCTTCAGAGTAAGAGACTATATTCATGTTATTTGGTGAAGTCTCCTTAAGAAATGAAGTCTCCTTTTGTTCACAGATTCTTCCAAACATGTCCTCCACAGTCGCCCCTTACATCACAGCTGAGGTTTTCTTATCTGGAGTTTCACTGAAGTGTGAAGTCTACTGCCTGGTGAAATTCGAAAGCTTAGGTTAGTAACTCCAGGCTCCTATTTATTTAGTAACTCCTATTTATTTAGTAACTCCTATTTATTTAGTAACTACTATTTATTTAGTAACTCCTATTTATTTAGTAACTACTATTTATTTAGTAACTCCTATTTATTTAGTAACTACTAGTTATCTAGTAACTTCTATTTATTTAGTAACTACTATTTATTTAGTAACTACTATTTATTTAGTAACTTCTATTTATTTAGTAACTTCTATTTATTTAGTAACTACCATTTATTTAGTAACTTCTATTTGTTTAGTAACTTCTATTTGTTTAGTAACTACCATTTATTTAGTAACTTCTATTTGGTCAAGTGAAAAGCTTAGCTTAGGAGTTCAGGTATTTTTGTGCTTTTGCTCTTACTTGATTTTACTTCTTATGATGCATCCTTTTAAATGAATAAATTGTAATTATTCCCATGTATTGTGACTGTAACAGATATTGTCAGCCAAATTTATTCAATATGCTGATCAGATTTACTTGTGTTTCAGAGTTGTGGCTGCAGTCTCCCCCTTGCAGAGGCATTGGCGAGTTAACCATCAGCATTCAGTGCTTCAATAGGGATGTGCCTGGCTCACCTCTCCACCTTCAGATACAGGTGTTCATTTCACCTTAAAGCCAATCAAATAAGTACCTGCAAATGCTTACTCGTTATTCTACTAGCTTGTAACAGTTGAATTAGTGTGATAAAATACAAAAAGGCTGTACTGAAATTGCACTCACTACAGTAGCTACCACTTTATTGACAGAATTATGTGTAAAAGTAATTTCTCTTTTTAATTTATGATTGATAATGGAGATTATGTAGCTACATTGACAAGCTAGTAACTATAGCCTCTATTTAGAGCTTATTTCTCTATTTAGTAGTCAAGATATACATATAAAACTAATGGACATTTTTTATTCACTAAGTAGGATGGTTCACTATATTGACTTCATCATAGAAGAGTTGCACTGTACTCATATTATCCTGGCTGTTCAGATTTGTATGACATGCTTATCTTCTCAGTTATCTTTAATGTCATTTTGTTACAGGAGGGCAGACTCCCCAACCGTCAAAGCTCTCCCCCAAACACCTCCAAAAGCTGCTTCATGGTGCCCCACAACTCTGTGGATGATAACACCAAGCAGTGGCCTGAGCGGTGAGAATAGGCATTGTAATGAAATCTATTTCTCTGGGTAACTTCTGAATTATCGGTCAGTTCCACAAAAAAAAAAAATATAATTAGGGTTATTGAATTTTTATTGGTATCCATGATACCTGAAAGTATCATGGATAGCAATTTTTTCCTTACGTGTCGGAATATTTGGAACTGACCAATAATTTGGAACTTACCCTCGCTTGTATTTCTTCCATTGATTATTATCATCTCTATTCCTTTCCCCTCAGATCTGTACTCACAGGCTGCATTTGTGGCAAACTAACAGCTGCTCGCAGGGCGGCAGCTCTCATGTCTGACAGTGACTTTGACTGCTCTAAAGCTAGGGAGACATGTCCAGGTAAAACTGCTACCTAATAATCAGTAGCTATTATAACATGGAACAGTATTTATTGAACTTATCTCTTACAATACTTGAAATCGACACAATGCTATATTAAATATCTCCAATTAATAAAAAAAAATTTAAATATTCCCAACTTTTAAGTTAATATCAAATGAAATTCTCTGTCACATGTCTCGCCACCATGATAGCTGTTACATTTGCAGTCGACATATTTATTTAAAAAGAAAATTCAGAGATTTTGCTTGCATAACATAGCTAAAGAATTCATAGTAATATAATATATATCATCTGTTTGTGAAGGTAGAATACGTGGTGTGGTGTTACATCACCTCTTCCTTTCCCTCTCTACAGGTGACTGCATGAAGGGACTACAACTGCAAAGTTCTCACCGTGACACATCAGTCCCCACCATTGAGAGTGTCGTCAAAAAGTACAGACCTAAAATGGCCTATGTGCAAGGTGCAGCAGCTGGTGAGTAGTGCGCTATGTGTTATTACCACTAGAACTACCGGTTTGACTGCTTCCTACTTTTAAAACATTTCTATCTTGTCAATTATTATTAGCAGACACTTCATTAAAAAAATTATGAGATACAAAATTACAATGTTTGAAAGTAGTAAGCAGTCAAATTGACAGGGTGGCAGTTCTAGTGTTAAAATAGTAGTATTCTATCGCACATATCTTACTTGTTACAATCTAGTTTAAGGGAATCGACCCTGTATGATTTTTTTTATTAGCTGTGGGCCGTAAGTTTTTGAATGAAGAATATTTTTTGCTCTTGCTGAAAATCACATTTTCGTCACAGAAAACGTGTTTTTAAGAGTGGTTTATTTCCACACACTTGAACAACTCTAACATATTTACGAAACCCTCTGAACTGTATTTACAATAGGTAGTAGCTACTGTATCTAGCTAGGTACCAGTGTTAGCTACCTAATTATTTCCATCTGAAGACACATTGGTAACAAAGATGACTGTGGTAAGGTGTAGCTACACGATTATCTCACTCTTACCCAACGCGTGTGGGTGCCAATACAATAGTAACATTTTATATAATTAAATCAATCAATCAATTTAGTCCGTTTAACAAATATAAATTTTAGATCTCAAATCAAATTTAATGTTTTATTTACCATAGGCTTATAATCAATCAATCAATATATAAACTAATTTTTCCAATTAAAGCTACTATATTTACTATACTATAGTTCATCATCTGATGTATTGAGCTAGTACTCATTGTAGCTCCTAGTATCTCTACCCTGAAACTGGCATCCCTTGGTACCTGAACTGTTGTAATTTGGGTTATGAAATTTCCTTCTGGAAATAGTTCCAAAGCATCAGGAATACTCGAATCATCCCGCTAATATTCTTACCTGAGAGTTTGTTCACTTTGCTTTTATATGTCCCTGCTATTCATTGAGGAGTATTTTTAATGCTATTTTTCCCTGACAGGTACCTCCTCATCTAACGGTAAAGAGAGAAGGAATCTACCAGACTACAGTCATCTGGCTACTAAGAAAATCAAGGAGGAGGTTGTCACTCCCAAACTTGTGGTGCAGACTCCCATGTCACAGTCGAAGATTAGAGATAACACTCCTCTTGATGAGGAGCAACTCAGCTGTGAGAAAAAAACACATATTAAATGCAAAAGTAACCTATTAGAAGTAGAAGTAACCTATAAGGCTATTACTAGTAAAGGAAACCTATTGGATGTAAAATTAACCTCTTAAATGGGACAGTAATATTCAACTCTATACCTATATTTGTTGTGGAGGATTATTTTCGCGATATGATTTTTCTATTTCAGCAGTAGCTACTGCTCAAGACTTTCTTGATTTCAGTTTCAAATAAAAGAACATATCTGAAACTTCTTAAATCTACTCAGTTTAGAATTAATTTCTATTTAATTGCTTCTAAAAAAATGACTTACTTTCTTCGTGCTGGAACTTGAATAATTTGAAAGAGTGGTTGAAAATTACAATATTAATGTATGGGCAAATGTAAATTACATATTTCCAATAGAAATTTTAAATGTTGGCCAGAGTGCATACTATGAATTGATATACATAGCACACTGTACTGTAGTGACAGACACAGTACGTAGAGTAGAAAGTTCGTTATCTCCAATTATTTCCGAATTACTCTGAAATCCGTGTCGTGATGACAGTAAAATATGGTGAACCTACTTCCCTACCCATGTCCCTGTTTTCTCTGAGGGTTTAAAACCGTGTTTGTTTCCTAACTGGGATTAGCTATATTTAGGTTGTTATCTAGTATAAATAATGAACTCCTTTGTACTTAATTTCCTTTTGACGTCAGCGATACGGCCTTTGGTTAGTCCTGAATTAGTCCTTTGTTATCCTCCAGACTCGCCAGAGCTTCACATCTCCCCCGCTTCTCCTGAATTGCGCCAACCACCACGAGCTGTAGAGACCAAAAAGCCACTTCTACCAACACCCAAACACACTCCCATTGTCTTTGACCTCGAAGGGGAGAAGAAACAACCTACAGACATCAATGGCAATGTCCTCAAACCAAAGGTAAGGGGCAGTGGCATAGCTAAAACATTGAAAGTAAAGTTCATTCAAACATTTTTGCAACACCGTACCTAGTGTGTGACCTAATATTGCATATTGCAGAGTTCCAATGATCAGTTTCGTGATATTCACAATAGCCGATATTACACAGTACTCTATAATAAACTCACAGTAGTCTATAGAAAATTTATAAAGATGTTCGAATGTCAAAAGGTTCCACGCAAACTATGGGTAGAACCGTAGTCTTGGGCAACTAACTATGTGTTTAGAGCTAAAGGAAGGAATTTCATGTTCTATTTCACAATCAGTTTCATAGAATTTCTGATAGGCAATAAGAAATAATACAAAGATATACTGCCACCATTAATATTAAAGTAAGTCCTCAATTTTTCTTGAAATTTCAACTCCAGATTACTTAGGTTATGTTTTGCTGACCCTGTACGATTGCTTACAAAACCAATGAATAGTTCAAGTTAGCTATATTTTTACATGTATAGGTAGCTATAAAATGCATAATTTAAATAGTTCTATAGCAATTAGCGCGGTGGTTTGTAGTTTATTTTCATTATTATATCGCATAAGAGACGCAATAATGACGTCACACGGAAATTTATTTGGTATTTGTAGTGCGTTTGCAGCAACTTTTGGGTCAACTTCTCGGATCTTTCCCATTTGCCGACCCCCTCCATATTTAATTTAGATTATTTTTTTTATATTTATTTTTGTCCGTAGAATCCGAAAATCACAACCGTTTTTTGTAAAATACTTTTTGAGATATGAGGGTTTAAAGTTATTTATTTCCCATGTGTTACTGAAGGATTGAGAACTTTGAAAAAATTCGTGTTTTCAGGCTTTTTGGCCAATTTTGGTCAAAGACAGCAGTAATGTAGTTTGTTGAACTGCACACTTCATGATTGATTAATTACCTGGAAGGGGGGGGGGAAGGTATGGGGGGCGGCACGCCCTCAATTACACATATATCAGCATTGAAGTAATAGATGGAAAATACCACGGATACTGGAAATATTCGATAAATGGTTTTGAACGGAATGTATTTCCCCCCCCCCCCCCCCTGCCAGTTCATTAAACAATCATGAAGTGTGCAGTACAACAAACTAGCGGATGCAACAAACTACATTACGGCTGTCTTTGACTAAAATTTGCCAAAAAGCATGAAAACACGAGTTTTTCAAAGTTCTTAATCCTTCAGTAATACATAGGAAATAAATAACTTTAAACCCTCGTATCTCAAAAAGTATTAGTTTATACAAAAAACGGTTATGATTTTCGGATTCTATGGACAAAAATACATTAGAAAAAAGTAATCTAAATTTAATTTGGTGGGGGTCGTCAAATGGGAAAAATCAAACTTCTCTTTCAATCTTTTAAGTATGAATCAGTAGCTATAAACCTATAACGTCTAGAAATGATTAGCTACTCTTTGGTAAAAACGAGTTGTGAGAACATAATTTCGATTATTAGTGGACTATAAAAAGTGATTAGTATTGCATGGACTTTGTTGATCAAAAATATTTTAATTAATTACCTATGCAGATTGGGGAAAGATTATATTTTAGGCACCATTTATTTATTTGTCACGTTGTTACTCGCATAACTCGTAAGTCTTCCATCAAATTGCTTGGGAGTTGGTGGGATGATTGGTTAATGTCCATGAACCATTTGATAGTCAAAGGATCGATCCAGTCAAAGATCGTTTATAACTCAAAAAGTATTTAACCAAATTGTCTGAAGTTTGGTTGAATGACTGGTCATTATCCAGGAACCAGTCTATTAGATTTGGGGAGCGAAGTGCTTAAAGGTCAAGGTCATTTATAAGCGGCGGCGAAGATATGCGCTCTATGAGTATCCGTCATCTAATTTATTCGATAGCTATATATCTTCTTGCTAATAAAGTATTTGAATTTTAAAATGTTGTAACTGTTGATCAGAGAGCTGCTCGCTTGCCCTCTCCTTCCAAGAAGACAGCACTAGCCACACCTCAGATGGAAGAGGTTAAAGGAGGGGACTTTGTGTCTCTCAACGCTAAGCAGCCACCTGTCACTAGGAAGAGGAGCGAGGCAACTGTGAAGAGGAGCGAGGAACCTGTCAAGAGAGAAGGCAAAGAGGTGCTCAGTGATGAGGACTTCATGGGAGATGTCAGTCTAACTTCAGGTAAAGGGTGTACTAAATTGTAACACAATTAATTAGGCACCTACCTTTCATTCCATATTAAATTGTAACTCTGAGCTATTTATCAATCTTACTGAGTTTTAGATTAAATAGCGTCGACCCGGATCGGTTCCCGCAGTGAATGATCCAGTGTCGGTTCCCGCACTCTATATAACTTCCGAAAGAAACATTATTTTCCAAATCTGTAAACACAGTCTAAAAGAGCTGTTTCTTAGCAATCTTTTGATATATTTACATTTGATATACTCTCGATAAGTAAAATTCTATTCGCGATCAAATAAAACATACATTTTAGGTACCTGAAAAATTTTCAACTGATGTTTTCAACTATCACGCAAACTTTGACATTAAAAGTAAACGAAAGATGATACCTATCTAAAGATTGGTATGCATATAGGGTATGTACTTGGTTAACATGCTTTAAAAGGAATTTTGTCAACTCAAGCCATTTCTAAAACTATAAAGGAAAACGTAAGTGCGAGAATCGACCCGATCGATATATATGGGCTAGGGTCGCTTCCCGCACTTTTTCAGGGTTGGTTCCCGCACATCAAAATATCCATATTAGGTATATATTATATGTTTAGAGCGTGAGTAATATATTATGTTTCTTCCAGGTTATCATAACTATTGAATACATTACATAACTTGTTTGATCATGCCGAAAAAAAAAAATTCAAAAAAAAAAAAAAAGAGAAATAAATTAGATGAAAGCAAAGTAAGAGATGCGATTGGTAAAGTGGGTGGTGGACTCTATCAAGGAAAGCTGCAAAATAAATTGGAATTCACGAATGGGCTTTCCGTGACCGAATGAAGAGAACTAGGAGCAATAACAGTGATAGCAGTGGCCGGAGATAAGTTACACCCACGTATCATTTTTAAAGGTGAGACCTGACGTAATAGTTACAAATTATGTAGTTCAGTGTTAAAATCACTATAAAATTGCTAATAGTGTATCATGCAGAATTGCTCTATACAATCAAACTTTATTTACAGGTGTCAACCTTATGGCTATTGGAACTTGCACGATCAGAAAAGCAGTGAAAGAGAACCACCACTAACCTCCCGAGGAGAAAAGGAAACTCACACCTCAAGCAAGTCCCCAAAAGTAGCCAGGCGATATAGAAGAACCAAACCTATCTGGTAGAGCCCACATCAATTATCACAAAGAGAACACTTTCACTGAATTGAATACCTCATTCTATAAGAAAGAAATATCTATCAATAGGAGTTTCGAGCAGATTTTGAAAGACCACTTCACACAAAGAGTGCAACATCGAAAAGTTCGACGTAGGATAAATCTTGAAGCTCAAGTTCTGACAATAGATGAATTAAGAATTTTGTGATGAAATAGAGAAAGAAAAGAAAATGAATTGTTAAAATAGGAAAACGGAAAAAGTAGATGAACAGTTGCAGCCAATTTGCTCCAGCACTAGTAGTAGTGCTGAAGAATCAGACGTGGATTTTAGGAAATTCTGTATCTTAAATAAAGCATTTTCATAACTTGTTTCATTTAACCTGGCAACGTTATCAAAAGCAGTCATTATCGTAGTGTAGTGAGGACTAGCTACTCTTCATGGCTGATTCCCACATCGTGGTAGATAATGAATGAGAGTCGGTTCCCGCACTGCGGGGCAGTTCAAAAAGGGTTGGTTCCCGCAGTGCGGGAACCGATCCCAGGCACTGCGGGAAACGACCCCTTAGAGTCAGAATTCTCCCCCGCATATATTTCATCGCATAAAAGAAAAAGTACTAGAGACAGAAACTTAAGAATTACTACGATTATGCATCATACAGAGGTGAATACTCATGCCAATTTTTGTTAAGATACCTAACTTATTTTCCGAGTTAAAGCAAAGTTTGCGCAAATTGCGGGAAGCGATCCTGGTCGACGCTATATATTATTGACATCATAGATACAATTTTCTAGTGAATAATTGTTACCAGTTTCAAAAATGCTTAAATTACCCCAAGATAATTTGAAAGTCTTATGCCACTGTCCATTGCAGAGGAAATGGCTCTACGAGAGGTGGTGAGGGACAAACTGCACGGCCGGTGTGTGCAGTTATTCCCTGCCGATGGTGAGGATAGGACCATTCATTTCAAGAACCCTGTTGGCGTCACGCAGTTGCCTGAGTGAGCACTTGAAACTTGTACCAAAATGAATTAAAATTATTATTGTATTATTTGATGCTGAATTGTATGAATATGTATTCCATATGATGGAATCGTTTTAGCCCATTTTAATCTCAATATAATGTGTAAAAGCAGAGGAATTCTCCTGTGGCTACACTAATAAGTGAGAGATATTTTTTATTATTTGTTTTTCTTAATTAGTTTGATCTTATTCTAGTGGAAGTGTGGTGATTTGCGACACCTTCAACAACAGACTGGTGCACTTCACTGCAGATGCTAAGACACACCAGATCCTCCCTGCCTCCCCTCCCCTAACCAAACCCTCCGCCTCCACCATGTTACCTTTTGATGATACAAAGAGTTACTCTGAGCAGGAGGTGTGCTTTGCTGTGAAGGATCACAAGGCAATCTACATTTTCGGCATGGACTGCCAGCAGCTGCGTGTGCTGGCCCTGAACAAGCTCTGCAAACCTTACGGACTGAGTGTGGATGAGTATGGTGATCTGGTGACTGTGGAGACTGCCTGTGGGTCTAACCTCTGCATCACCAAAGTCAACCCAGTGACTGGCAGTCTCAGGAGAGTACCTTTTTGCCTCACCAACCCACTGGATGGCACTGGCAGTGTCAGCAAACCTCGCTTCATAGCGTGTCACCGCAACAACAACCTCATCATTGTGGACTTGGGACTGGATATCATTGCCATGGTGAGCCATTTTGAAAACACATTGCAATAATAATATAAGTTTTCTTCTGACAATCGTGACAGCGTCCCTACAGTAAATTATACTTCAGTATTTCGTAGTAGCTATAATAAGCTTGTGTAAGGCAAACATTGAAGTAATTGGAACAGTAATACTATAAAGTTCTCGATATCAATATTGCATTACTAACTCGGAAGAAACTTGAAAGTGGTAACTAATTGAATGTGATGTAGAAATGGTGGATAGTTTAATATGTTTAATAATTTTCAGGTTTCTATGACGGATGGTCATCTGATCCGCTCGTTTGGGGGTAAGGGCAGCAAGCCTGGTCTCTTTCATGACCCCTCAGGAGTTGTGTGTGATGCTGATGGATTTATTATTATTGGAGACTCCAGAAACCACCGCATTCAGGTTACTCGCAAATATCTTTTAGTAAATTGAAACTATGAATATAACTTTATCCTTTAAAAACTCACGATATATTTTTCTATGTAATTTTCATATATTTGAAACTATTTTTTGCAAATTCCCAATTGTGAGGATATTTTCTATCTGTAACTAAATAGCTAACTATTTAGTTCTTGCAACTCATTTTGATGGTTGTGTTTCAGGTGTTTTCTCCTGACGGTACCTTCCTGTCAGTTCTGAAGATAGACAGACCTGTCAGAAGACCCTCAGGCTTCTGTCTCACCCCCTGTGGGCACCTGCTGGTGGTGAATTACTGGCAGAACAACGTGGCTAAGTACCTCCTCACCATTCATTGATATGGTAGTGCCTTTCTAATGCAGTAACTAGTCTGCCTCTTCATGGTTACTTAGTATTTTCTTATTCCACGGACGGGATATTAATTTATCATTGAGGTAACTGTCGATCAAATGGATAGTTATATTATAGTAATTAGTTTCAGCTATTTATAGTTGAGTGATATAATGCTCTGTTTCTTTTTGCTAATGTTTCAATAAATTCGTAAACTTGATGTGATGGAAATTCCCAAAGAGTATCTTTGTAAGGAAATTAATTAGTGTTTAGATTTCATTCGTAAGTTAAAATATTGCTTTATTTTTGGAAACTGGTAGATTTCTTATTTCTATATTTTTTGTTTATAAAAATGATCTCAGAGAGTTTAAAAGCTGTAGCATACTAGTGTTTGTTTTCAATCTATTCAGAATCTTTATTTTGAGTTGAAGCAATTTTCATTAAAAGCACTTATCTTAAACTTTGATTTAATTCCAATCACACGCACGCATGCAGAAGTTACAGTCACTAATAAAGCATTAATTGTCACTGACGGTGGTAGGGGACTTTGTTCATGGAGCCACTTTCCTTTCTGTCTGCTTCTTCCACTCCCTTGTATTTAATTTCCTTTTAACATCAGCAATGTGGCCTTTGGTTTCGGAGCAGACTTTAATCCTCCTAATAATTAATTAGGTATAGCTGTACATTATTTAAAATGGGCCCCCAGGGACTCCATCCTGATGCTGTCTGTGATGAATGGAAGAAAAGGAAGGGGGTTCCGAACTGTTGTGATTTGAATTATGTATTGTATTTTTTCATTTTTTTATCGCTACTTTCTTTTTCAGAGGATAGCGCTAGGGTTATTCTCTTTAACTACGAAGTCTTAGATTTTTGTGTTATGTATGGTCGTAGGCTTCATTTACTATCACCTCTTCATTTTCCTCTTCCATCCGTGAGTGCAACTACTGGTGCTTGTGTCCCTTTTTGACACATTCCTTGGTAAGTGACTGCATTCACAGAGTAGCTTTTCTGCATCCATGAGCATCGTCACCGACGTTGATAAGTGACTTCGTTCATGAAGCCACTTTTCTTTCTGACTGCTTCTTCCAGTCCCTCGTATTTAATTTCCATTTGACGTCAGCGATGTGGCCTTTGGTTCCGAAGCAGACGTTAAACCCCTACTAAATTAATTATTTAAAATGGTTTACATAGAAGATTGACCTAATTTTTCAATTAATCAATTACATAGAAGGTTGAATATCAGATTCATTTAATTGATAACTTCCGTCAATTAGTGGAAGAAAACTCGCTGTATAGAAAAGTCTGTCATCTAAAATGTACCACACATTGCTAACGCATCCTGACTGATGGAGAGGACTGAACCCTTGCACTGATTGTTTTTTAACTATAAGATGCATTTCAGAAACATTTCAAAGTTATAATCAAAACTAGAAGAAATTTTCCAGTTACTGCCGTAGCGTTGAATTCAAGCTATAAATTGAAAATTAATGATAGTGGATATAGTGTTCAATAGCCTCGTACTATTTCTGAGATATTGTAATGTTCAATTGAATCAGGAACATTAATGAAATACAGGCTCCGAACTGTTTTAATTTATGTTATATATCCCCTCATGTCTTCCAACCGTGATTACTTTATAAATTTCATTATAAAGTTTTGGATTAAAAATTGATACAGTAAAAAAATGTAAAAGACCAAGTTACTGATTTAAAAAGACACTATTCAACGACATAATTATCCATACAATATTTCTTAAAAAGTTTTTTTTTCATGGTTTCATTATCTTCGCAGAATGCGGAAGGGTTCTATTTTAGACGGCATTTGTTTATTTATTTATCATCTTATGAAATGTCATTTGCTGGTCTCCAAAATAATATGGATTCAAACAAGCTTGCAGTATAACTGATGCTTTTGTGCAGATCTGAAGACTGCTTTTGCTAATAAACAGCGTGTAATAGCCTTGTTCTTTCACTTGGAGAAAGAATAGCCTTGTTCTTTCACTTGGAGAAAGAATAGCCTTGTTCTTTCACTTGGAAAAAGAATAGCCTTGTTCTTTCAATTGGAGAAAGAATAGCCTTGTTCTTTCACTTGGAGAAAGAATAGCCTTGTTCTTTCACTTGGAGAAAGAATAGCCTTGTTCTTTCACTTGGAGAAAGAATAGCCTTGTTCTTTCACTTGGAAAAAGAATAGCCTTGTTCTTTGACTTGGAGAAAGAATAGCCTTGTTCTTTGACTTGGAGAAAGAATAGCCTTGTTCTTTGACTTGGAGAAAGAATAGCCTTGTTCTTTCACTTGGAATAAGAATAGCCTTGTTCTTTCACTTTTATTTCAGCCTTGAGCAGTACATTAAATTATCGAGTCATCGACTACGCAGATGAAAAGATAGCAACCCTACCGTAATACAGAAGTTCAGATTTGCAGTTTCCGCATCATCGTAACCTGTTTCAACAACCGAGCACTATTGTCAAAGATTTGTGTGTTCATAAAGGAAGAATTTAGCCACACAATTCAGGGTCTGGAAAATTAGCGTTAGCGTTTGGCTAACTAGTTTTGTTCACTAGTAAAAAAATTTAAGAATTAAAAATCACCTGATATGGAGGTTGCACGCAGAAAAGATGCATCTAGGAGATTAAATGAAATTGAGCGTGAGGTTACGGATTTATCCGATGTCTTCAAGAATTTGATTACTGCTAATTTTGACCAAGAGAACGTAGAGGAGATTGAGATAATATCGAATAGGGTGAGTGAAGTCAAAAAGAAGTTTGACGTGACTTGCAAAATGTATGAAAGTCATCTTCGAAGTGAAGGCGCTATTCAAGAATCACGCAATGCTAAGCGATTGAGATTGGATATACTGCGTGAAGCGTATGAGTTTACAAGGGAGTTGAACAGCTACAGGGAAGAACTTCGGATTGACTTATTAACTAATGTCGATCCAGACGACAGGAAATCACTAGCTTCAGTGATGACTGCTGCCCCACCTAGTCGCGAGTGTTTCGAGTCTCCTTCAATTCCGCTTTCTAGTCGAAACTTCAATTCCACCTCACTGGAGGAAGAGAAGTATCTTGAAATTGATAGCCTCCCGCCCTTAGCAGAACGGAACCTACCACTTTCGGTAGTCAGGATCCTCCTACCCATTGAAGATAGGAGCCCCCCACCCCTTGAAGAGAGGAATCCCCCACCCCTTGAAGATAGGAATCCCCCACCCCTTGAATATAGGAATCCCCCATCCCTTGAAGATAGGAATCCCCCATCCCTTGAATATAGGAATCCCCCATCCCTTGAATATAGGAATCCCCCACCCCTTGAAGATAGGAATCCCCCACCCCTTGAAGATAGGAACCCCCCACCCCTGCAAGATTGGAACCCCTCACCCCTGAGAGATCGGAATCGCCCACCCCTTTAAAATTGGAATCGCCCACCCCTTGAAAATTGGAATCGCCCACCCCTTGAAAATTGGAATCGCCCACCCCTTGAAAATTGGAATCGCCCACCCACCCCTTGAAAATTGGAATCGCCCACCCACCCCTTGAAAATTGGAATCGCCCACTCCTTGAAAATTGGAATCGCCCACTCCTTAGAAATTGAAGCCATACTGTTGAGGATCAAATCCGAGGCGGCTCGGCGGCTTCATCCTATTTAATTAAGTCGGAGCTACTGAAAAGACCTGTTGACCCCTTCGATGGTTCACCTGGTCGCTATCATTTATGGTCAAATCTCCTAAGAGAAAGAATGAGTTGTGTCTCTCTTAATCCACTGAAAAAAATACTGATACTTTTTGCAAATACTGCAAACCGACCTCGGGAGCTAATTAGTGACTATTTATCTGTGGTTACATTGGAAAATGCTGAATCATCTCTTGATATAATTTGGGTCACTCTGGATGAAAGATATGGAAGTAGAATGGCATGGGCCCAGATTAAGATCAATCGATTGAGGAACTTTCCTATGGTGAAATCAATTGATGATGAAGATGAATTAACGCAAATGTTGGATGCTTGTCGTAGAGCTGTCTGCTCAATGACATCTTCACCTCAGTTGGAGTGGTTGAATACTTACGAAGGCCTTCAGATGCTTACGAGTAAGTTTTCGGAATCGCTCCGATCTCGTTGGAGAACTTACGGGGTGAGAAGTAAGGCTTCTAGTGGAGTAAATCCTACTCTCTCAGTCTTCGTAAATTTCCTACAAGGAGTTTACAGAGAATCCGTGGACGATTTCTTCAAGGAAACCCCATCTTACCTCTCAGAGCGTAACTTCGGTCATAAATCTGCACACAAAAAGGTCGTACCCGAAACTATGACACCTATACATGTTTCGCGTACTAACGGCTACTGTTCCTTCCACGATAGTGATAAACATGACCTTGAGGTATGTATTGAGTTCAGTAAATTGGACAAAGAAAAAAAATATCTGTGATTAGGAACCATAAGCTGTGTTTCCGATGTTTGGGAAAACACTTTATCAGTGAGTGCAAAATGAAAAACGTTAGATGCGACATATGCGGAAATAAGCATTTAACTGTTATGCATTTTAACGAATCCAACAAAAGAGATGCAAATCGCGATAGAGAAAGCGTTAAGGTGACGAGAACTGATGTAAATCAAATTGGTCCTGACGACATGAGCATGTTTTCCAAGACATTTATCGCAGACATTTCACACTCCAGCACTAGCAATGTTATTCGATGCACTGTTATATTAGATGATCAGAGTACTAGGTGCTTTGCAGACCATAGACTTCTGGATTTATTGGGTATCCGTGCTCCTAATCACACTTACTCCATTGAGACTATGAGTGGACTGAAATCCAATATTGATGGGAAGCTTGTCTATGGGTTGAGTGTGCGGGGCGCGGGTGAGAGTGAGTGGTACCAACTGCCTGGCACTCTAACTAGTGATCTGATGCCGGATACTCGTGGCGAAATGGCGTCGCCTTGTCTTGTGCGAAGCTTGCCACATGTTAGACATTTAGCGGGGCACTTCGTTAGTACAGTGGGTTGTAGGGAGCCTTTGATATTGATAGGTGCTGACGCTGGTAGTTTGATGAACTGTACAACTTATGACAGTAAGCCACCTTATGTCCAAAGAACTCCGTTAGGTTTCGCACTGGTTGGTCCAATTCTGAAGAAAAACTTGGGTAGGTATAGCGCGCCATCACTTAAAGCTCTTCGTACATCAGCCAAACCTGCAGAACACATTAGTTTTAGAGCTACTGAAATATTTCCTAGTCTTAAACATCCTTCTCTTACAACCGATAGTATAAATATTTTCGAATTAAGACAAGACGATGAAAATTTAGGGATGTCAAAAAATGAATGTAGATTCTTAGAAAAAGTCAGTTCAGGGGTGTTTATTGATGAGAATAACAGAATTGTGATACCGTTACCTTTCAAAAATGACACCGTATCCTTACCAGATAACAAAAACGCTGTTTATTTCAGAACTGTTTCTACATTAAACAGATTATCAAAAAACAAAGTATAGCTTGAACAGTGTTGTGCTGCGATTGGAAACAATATCGAACTAAATCATGTTGAAGAGGTTCCCTCAGCTGAGATACACTCAGCGATGGTGGGTGAGCCGTGGTGGTTGCCGGTGTTTCCCGTAAACAACGCACAGAAGGGCAAGGCAAGATTAGTGTTTGATGCTTCGGCATCCTACGATGGCGTGTCCTTAAACGATACCCTGTTGCAGGGTCCAGATTTGAACAACGATCTGCGAGCGGTTCTACTAAGATTTAGGTGATATGAAGTCAGTTACTCTTGTGATATTAGGTACATGTTCCAGAATTTTGTGGTACCTAAAACACAGAGATTTTCTCAGATTCTTTTGGTGGCATGATAATGATCCTGGAAATAAAGTTGTTCAGTATAGGTCTAACGTCCATTTATTCGACGCCCGTTGCTCTCCGTAAATCGCTGAGTTTGGACTTAAATTTATTGTCAATAGAGAAGCATCTCGAGGTAATATCAGTCCTGATGTAGGTCAATTTATTGATAGGAATTTCTATGTGGACGATGGTTTGCATAGCTCTGCCACATCCAAAAACGCTATAATGATTTTGGAAGAATTCATCTCAGGTGCAAACGCACTTCTCGAAAGAGGATACACCGAAGTCTTCCTCAGTCCCTTTGGTGACATCGTACCTCCACCGTACTCTAGGTGTGGTATGGGAAACACATTCTGACGAGATGATCATTTCTATCAATATCCCTGATAGATCGTTCACTCGTAGAGGAATCTTATCAGCGGTAAACAGTCTCTTCGACCCAATAGGAATGGCTGCACCTATAATTCTTGGTGGCCGCTATATTCAGAGAGAAGTTATGAGGAAAAACCCTGCGGGTTCACAGGAGTGGGATATACCTCTTCCAGATGATATGCTTACTTCATGGGAGCTGTGGAAGGGAAGCATTGAAGGAAAACGATTAAGTATTCCGAGGTGTATCTTTCCAAATTGCAAGGGAAACGTGGAATTACACGTGTTCGCCGATGCGTCTTCGATAGCGGTTGGTTATGTAATTTATTCATCTATTGATGATTTGCGTGGTAAAAAGGTGGTGTCTTTTGTCGTTGCTGGTTCAAAACTTGCTCCAAAGGCAGCGGTAACCATCCCTCGCTGCTCTTGAAGCTTCTATTGCCGCTGCAGGAGTCACTCGAGGGTTAGATGTTGTAATTACCAGGACTTCCTTTTATACAGATTCGAAGATCGTTCTTGGTTATTTGGATAATTGTAATAGATCATTTGCTAGGTTTGTCTCACGTCGTATCGAAAGTATACGCACTATATGTCCTGACGGAACAAACTGGAGATATGTTACATCAGAGGAAAATCCTGCCGACTTCGCAACCCGCCCAACACATCCAGATCAGCTGATTTCAAGTCATTGGTTTACGGTACCTGAATTCTTAAGGGTGGACAGAGGCTCGAGTCGGGATGTTGTACTGCCCCCATACGTTAACCTTCCAGAGATCATTTCGGATACGTGTAAAGTTTTTCGAACTGGCATAAACAATTTGAAGTCGGAAGCTACCGGTATAATAACCAGAGTAAGCACCTGGAATAAATCCATTATTATTGCGCAAAAGGTTATTAGTATAACGCACATTTGGAGCGATGGAGCTCGTCAACGTAGCGGAAGGGCTCTTGCTCCTCGTGAGGGTAGAGTAAGCATCAGTGAAGCGATTGCTTTTCTCGTGCGCGGAACACAAATGGAGTCTTTTCCTGATTTTTCTTGTGGCTTGCAGCTACCAGAAAATCATACCTTAAGTGGTTTAGCAGTATTCAAAGATGAATTCGGTTTACTTCGTGTGGGCGGTCGATTACGCAATGCTCTATGTTCATTCGAGATCAAACATCCTTTGGTTTTGTTAAAAACAAACATATCATTGCTGAGAGAGTTGCCTATCATTGTCACGAAAAGTGTGCTCATCAAGGGCGTTTGATTTCTTACGCGGAACTTCGCAGTAATGGCTTTTTTATAATCGGAGGCAAAAACTCATAAATAGACTCATCGCCTCATGTGTTATATGCCAACGAGTTAGAGGAGGAAAGGGTTACCGAATCCTTAGCTCCTTTTGAGAATGTGGGAATAGATATTTTTGGACCTTTTCTCATACATGACGGAAACACTACACGTCGAACAAAAGCTACAAAGAAAATTTATGGGCTTTTACTGACATGTCTAGCCTCTCGAGCTCTACATATCGAGCCTGTTAATAGACTAGACACGAGTTCGTTTATGAACGCAATGCGTAGATTTTGTTCAGTGCGTGGTCCATGCAAATCGATAAGAAGCGATCAGGGAACTAATTTTATTGGAGCACTGACAACTGCAGTTGATTTTCGGAAAGTCGAGCGTGATCTTTCCAATCGCAATTGTGACTGGAAAATGAATCCTGCAGGTGCAAGTCATTTTGGAGGCGTGTATGAGCGTAAAATAGCATCTGTGCGTCGGATACTTGAAATCTTCTTCCATGAAAAGTCTGATCGTAACTTGAGTAGAGACGAGATGTCAACTCTACTCCAGGAAGCTGCAGCAATTATAAACGCAACCCCTTTGTATGGTATCTCGGAAGATCCAAACGACCCGTACCCTATTACACCCTCAATGATCCTGACTCTTAAAACACATGGAAGAACTCCTCAATTGACTGAAGTGGATCCTTGTGAGGTTTTTTCGTATGGTAGAAATAGTTGGAAAATAGTACAACATTTCGCCAACGAATTTTGGAAAAGTTGGAAGGAGTTCTATCTATCTGAACTGGTGGAGCATAGGAAGTGGATCAAGCCAAAGCGTTCTTTAGTCGAAGGAGATGTAGTGCTCATCAGGACTAAGAATGCTCCTAGGAACCAGTGGAATACAGGATTGATAACTGAAACTAAAAAGGGATCGGATGGATTAGTGAGAAGAGCAAACGTAATGGTCTGTCCAACAAGAGGCAGAAAGAGAATTGTTGAAAAAGCAATACACGATCTGGTTCTTTTGTGCCCTGAAGTTTCTAAAAACGGGCGGGAGTGTGCTGTACTAGAATACAGCAGAGGATAATATTTTGTATTTAGGCTAGATTTATGTACAGCTTTAATTCCTTTAGTTATCATTATTTTAATAAATATTCCCTTTATAGAAAATTTATCACTTCAATAAAAATTTTAATGTTAAATTTCTCTAAATTACAATTAGTTCTATTTTACAATAAAGTCTGTAATATTTTAATTTCTATAAACACCATGTATACAATAGCTGCATCACCTAGTTAGAGCTTCACTTTTTCACCCGTGTAACTTTAAAAATGTTAGTCAGTTTTCACACATGTGTTTGGAAGTTATGTCAGAGCAGCTCCGCGTTGTGTCTGTGCCTTATGTTTTGTTCAGCGAGTTGATTCTGTTGTATAGCCGACTGACACCAAGATAATTTAATACTTTCTGGAACTTGAAGTAAACTATGAAATACTGCTGAATGTTTCAATTTGAAGATATTCCCAACCTTGAGCAGTACATTGTTCATTGACTTTGAAAAAGAATAGCCTTGTTCTTTGACTTGGAAGAAGAATAGCCTTGTTCTTTGACTTAGAATAAACATACGACACCGCGTGGTGTAGAGTATTTTACAAAACTCTTCTCATATGGGTTTTGTGGAATTATGGATATATTTCTGGATCATTATCTAAACTCAAGAAAAGAAAGAACAATGTTCATTATGCATGGACAAAGAGGCTTCAGAGGAGTAGTCCATGGTCAGATAGTGTAGTTGAAGAAGCGGTATATTTTAGGTGAGTCAAGATTCCAAGTCCCTGATCAATCTTTTCATTTGGAATCCAAATTGCTTGTGGACTTTCGGGTTTTGAACAAGCTGGTAACCGGTGAGGATTGCAATGCACCTGTTCTCAGTCTATTTCCGAGATGATGTACGTAATCAAGTAATTTGAAAGCTAATACAAGCAGAGGAATGAATACACTTGGGCATCTAAAATCTAATTTACATCATATCAAGGCTCTATATATTCTCATTATAAACATTCTGTCTCACCACTGGAGGAGTCCGACAGGCATTCCATCAACTTCACTGCCTCCTGACATTGTATTTTAAGGCGTTTGATGTGCGGGACCCAAGACAGTTCTAGAAACTTGGTTTCATTTACAACTCAAATGGTTTGATTTCGGAGTCAGGGAATGCACCTCTGATTTTAGTGAATGCATTAATACACTCTTAAATGTTAAAAACTTATATCCAATTATTTGGACCATTTGCTTAGTTTATCCACGCCAATTTACAAACGTTTCTGTAGAATTGGTAGTCTTGTAGAACTGGAATATAATGCAGTCATCAACATAGTGTACATTTACTGTTATCTGTTACATAATCTTCTATACTAATAATTTCCTTAGTGTGTTTATTTATTTGGTGTCCGCTTTTACACGACGGGTATTAAACATGAAGAATGTAACTATGATACGCACGGGAATATATTGATTTGATATTTGAATTTCCTGTTATTATTCAATTTCTAAATGTATTTATTTATGAAATAAGTATCAGTTTTTTTTACAGAATTTTTTAATTTTTATTTTAGTTTACTAAAATAACTTAACAACGGGTAATAAATAACTATTGAAGACCCGTTTTTTTAACAGGCAAATACACTAGTTTTTTATATTATTTATTGCGATGGAAATAGTGTGCCGCTAAGTAAGCTTCCTTTGGGTAGTCATTCGTAATGAGTGTGCTCATTAGAAAGTCTAGAGCCTTTTCTTAATTGTACCAAATGTAGAATACCACTAAATGTACTAAAAGTATTTCATGAATCGTATCACCAAGAATGTCACAGTGATCCGAATTTCATATACACTGACGAGTCAAAAGCTTACGATGGAGTTGGAATAGCATCAGTTTTCCCAAACTATGTTTAGAAGTGAAAATTCATCAACCATGGTACTACTTTTACTGAGAAACACCAAGCAACATTAGCCATAATAATTCTGTATCAAACTTTCAATGAAATACATTAATGGATAAATATACTTAAAAGATCAAACAAAAAGGTGACCTTCTGCTGGGTACCCAGCCATGTGTGTATCTTTAGAAACGAGACGGCTGACTCGAACGCAAAACTGGCAATAAACACAATGGAATCGCTGCAAGAAAAAAATACCTGCTAGAGAGTATTACCCAACATTTAGGAAGATATTGTACGAGAAATGGCAGCTTAAATAAAATAACATACTCAAGAGAAGTGAAAGACATTGTATCCATCTGGAGACCTCCTACGACAACAACAGTAATCGCGAAATATTGATTTCGAGACTGAGAATAGGGCATTCAAAATTGACGCATGACCACCTAATACGATGAAAAGATCAGCCACTGTGTGAGGATTGTTTTGTGACGGAATGTCCATACTTTAATAAGCATGCAAGAGGCTCGTTTTGCATGCAGCGATTGTTGCGAAAATCGCTCAGCAATAGGAATACACTGAACTAGTACTCAGCGATAAACACTCGCTGCAAAACAGCTCATACTGATAGTGTTGGTATAAGGCTATAAGCGATGATCACAACAATTGCTGCTTGCAAAACTTACCTTATGAACAGATCAGAGATTAAATATCAGTAATTTTTACCCAATTTTTGCCAAACCATAGATAAATGCATTAGTTTTGTTAACTCTTTGCTGTGCTTGCCTAATGATGATGATGAGTCTGTTATTTTCTCACTAACCGTTATCTTAACTCGTAATCACTCTTGAGACTGTCTAAAATACCCAATATAATTTTTTAATTATGATTATTGGAATAAGTTACTCCTACGGTAAATGACGAGGTGAAAATAGGTAGAGTAAAAACAAAAAAATCAACAAACTACTATTATTATATTTTCTCGAAAGTAATAGGTACAAAGTTAATTACGAAATACTAAACATCGGTATTTATTCGCTGTTAAACAAGAGCTAATGGTTTAATATTGAACATAGTCGGTAAAATACAACAGAGATAAATTATATTCCACCATGTTTGAAGTAATTTATTATGGATTAATTAGGTGAAATAATTAGTTAAAGCAAATGCGAAATTATATATATTTTGGAAAAATACCGATGGATACTAATTGATTAAGGGTTTTAATAACGTTATATTATGTCATCCTACCTAAAATACACAATTAAAATATTGAAATTTAGAAATATACAGTAATTTGAGCTGTCTAATTAATGATAATACAGCAAACCTTCGTAGTACGCCAAATCTCCTAGTAGACGAAGATATTTTTGAAACTGTACTGGAAAAAACCTCGTACTAGACAAAACACAATTTTTATCACCTATCAGTTATTCTTTTGTAAATATTACAAGGAGTAATAATTACAATACTATTTTTAAGATAAAAACTCTAATTTGAATATGTATTATATTTGTTTTTTAAGATGAAACATAAGGCAGAGTCTGTGTCAGTTTAAATGGCAGAGTCTACTAAACAATGTGAAAAATTACAGAAAGCTAGATACAGTGAAAACTTTTCTAATTTCATAAAAATGATAATTTAATAAAAAAAATGTATATTTTTTATAATTGAAAAAAAAATCATACTGTTTCTGAATATGTCAAAAAAATATTTGGCATTAAATTCTTTAAAATCAAATACAGAATTCGAAATGTTAAAAAGTTACCGCTTTTAGAGAAAACGGTGTTAGTTTAGTACAAAACTACTGAAGTGAGTTTCGTACAAGACCAATCCAACTTGGAGCGTAACTCTGGTCTACTACGAGGTTTTGCTGTACCATTTCCATTAGTGTGTCATCCTACCTTGAATACACAATTAATATATCGAATGTTTTACATAAACAGTTATTTTGAACTGCTCAATTAACAATAATATACTGTTTCTTGGCTAATTAACAATAATGAGTCAACTTACCTACCTAAACTAAACAATTGATATATGGAATATTGGAAATAAACTGTAATTTGAACTGTCTTATCAATAATAATATCATTAATGTTTTATGCTACCTAAAATACAAAACGATCTTAATTTTAGACATGAAAATTGAATATTATGGCGATCTTGAGAAGACTATTTGGATGTTTTCTGCTGTAGTATGAGACTCTTGTCATCTAGTATGAGGCTCTTGTCATCTAGTATGAGGCTCTTGTCATCAAGTATGAGGCTGTTGCCATCTAGTATGAGGCTTTTGTCATCAAGTATGAGGCTCTTGTCATCTTAACGGGATATAGTTGTTTCCCGCTGCTTATATCATAATTCTTTACCTCGGTAGCGCTGATAAAAATTCTGCAAAAGAAAGAAATTTGTAAGTAAAGATGAATACGGAAAAAAAAGTGGATAATAGAAAAAATTTAGAGAAGTGAATTATATAAGAGAATTCACTCAAACTGCAGAGAAAAGGAACAATGATAGAAAATGAGAAAATAATCAAGGTAGAATCATAGAAATATACGATAAGTTAAAACATGTGACTACTACTATAACAATCATCACTGCTACTTTTGCACGATATTGTGTACTCATTATTATAAATTTCTAATGAAAGTATTAGTACCATTATACTTTTTATTTTATTTTTGCTATTAGGAATATTTATCATACTAATTTTGTGTCAATTATTCAGGATTTTTAATTCGATTGGAAACCCTTGAAGCTTTAAGCTTAGTTATGCATGTATAATTATCATATCTAATCTTCCTTGTGAGTGTAAATCTCCTCAATTTAAGACTCAAAGTGAATAAGAGGCATCTCAATAAATATTTATTTTTTAATTAATAAATTTAAATAAATAATGAAAAGAAGAAATATTGGAAGATAAAATGAGATATAAAAAAGAATTCATGGATTATAAGTATTTTGAAAATAAAGTAGTGTTACTCACTCTGTTAGTCATATTGTCCTTCTCAATATTTATCATAAATATTCACACACTTAGTTTGTAACTATCTAAATATTACTGCAAACAATACCTACATACAGGATAAAGCTGTACTTACTTGGTATTAACAAGGCTGGGTTAGTCAAACAGTTTCTTCGTCGGCTTCTTGTTCCATTGGCTCGTCGTGATCTTCAATAAGGTAGTTGTCCCGTCTCAACCTCTCAATCAATGAAACAAAACGGGTCAGTTCTTCGTTGTCAGTTCCATCGTAGTTATTTTCTGTATACATGGCAATGTTCGAGTCAGTGTATGTAGTATCACAGAAATAATGGCGGATGTTTTCCCCACCCTCGAGTCTTTTAACGAATGTTCTCTCATTTATTCCTTGATCACAAACTGATAAATAAAACTTAATTTGTCTGTGTATCATGTAAGCGGATATTTGAAATGGATGATTATTAAAACTGTTTGTAAATTCTTCGGCTTCTCTATACAATTCAACCATAGCTTCAAAATCCACTGATTGGAGCAGTTCTACTATGGTTACAGTTTTCAAAATAGAAGGTATGCGACTAGTACATTCTATAAAATAAGAATTATTCAATACTTGGAGGGGAATTTTTCTTAGTGAAACAAGAAACTCTTTGGTAAAATGTAAAATGCATGAGACTTCTATTGCACTTAATACATTATTTTTTTCGCTTCTTATCATGTCGTAGGTCTTCCTAAACACATCTAGCGTCCCAATAAATCCAAATAATTCAGCCTCAGTTGAATTAGTCAATATTACATTATGTAAGGTACCGTCAAGTCCTGAGAATCTATCAGTCTGATTTTCAGGTATTTGTCTAGATCGAGATTGTTCCACTGATTCATCTAGTATGTTTTCGGGAATCTCTCGTACGTATTTATGAGAAATTGCAGATTTTTCATCAGCTGCAAGTCCAAAATCAGAAAAAGGTTGCTGATTCAATTTAAATAAGTCGGTGTAATCAAGATCAACTTCATTTGATGAATTTATTTCCAATTTGAAGAAAACTAACTTGATGTACCTCAACGTGCTGAGAAAGTTCGCATCTCTAGTTGCTACAATATATTTCGGTCCTCTACCTTCGCAAAATTTATTAAGAAGATGTTCAATGTCGCAAACTCTACATATCAATCTACTCAAATTCTCAACATCTTCCTGGTCATAGTGTTCAAGAATCAGCTTTATAGAAACTTCCTGAAAACATTGGTTCATAATGTTTAGCATGTTTATAAAGCGCATTGCTATGTGGTCATTGAGCACTAAGTCGATATAATCGTGTAGAACATAAATAGGCTTCCACATCATTTCCAACATTCTTCTTAGTCCAATGGAGCCATTATGAATTCTGCATTGGCGAAGAATGAATAGAATGTACACTGTTAGTTGGTGGAAATCTAAGTAACTGTCTTGCATCATATCAAAAGTTTCTTCTTTCATCAAGAAGCTGTTGCAAAAGAGAGAGATCTCAAAACTTGTGTAAAAAGACATGTTGATTATTGAATTTATTTTCTTCCTCAGAACGATTGACTGAAAAAGATAATGAAAGTTGATGATATTTCAAACGCACACAAATTCACGATGTATTGTGACAACCGAGGAATGTTTATAACACGAGTTATTTAGTCACTTCTTCAAAAATTCGAACGGTTACCACTGTCGAATAAGAGATGCGTTCGTAATGAAACTATTAGAACAACTGAGATCTATTCAAATGTTCACAGCCTCTTATAGTGAGTGGTAGGCCTAAATTCCTTTGTTTTAAATTTCGTGTTCCATTTGATCTTGTATCCTGTTCCTAAACAGACTTCAACCACAGAAAAGGTCTTCCTAATCTCCATTCGGAAGATTTTCGAATGACCTCCCAATGTTTCTACTTTAATCCGAGAAGCCTTTAAATTCTCGTGATTCACCGGAATGTATTCTCATACTAACTTTTTCCCTCACCTAAACCAGTGAAACCTTATGAAGATAAGTATTTGTATAATAACTTTTTTTAATAAAATCTACATATTCTTTATTTGTTATTCAACATCAGATATAGATTTTAATATGAATTTTTGTTATTTACGTTAGTGAAAAAAAACATTTAAAAATATTATTATAGCTGCGCGTTGAATAGAAATTAGCTGTTTATTGACGTTATAATATTTAATTGTTCTGATCGGTTAGTAAGCCTGGCTTTCTAAGGAATTATCTTTTCCTGAATATTAATAAATATTACCAATTAAAATATAAAAGTTTAGGGATAGAATGGCAAATATACAATAATTATAGAAAAATCTTATTTACCTGAACTTAAAATTTAACCTCATTTTAACCTTTTCCACAGTTCTTACGATGGTAATACCATCACATGGAACTAATTATTGGTCATGAATAGTTTAAACTAATAACAGATCGCTTCTTTATCTGATAATATCTTCTGTTCTTGTCGTTTTGAAGCTTACACGCATTAAAAATTTATTGTTATATTATGATTGAAATTCCGTAGTACAAATAAATTCATCTCTTTCTCAGAAGATAAATAACTGTTATATGATACGAATAATAAAAAAGTTATTTATTTTACTATTCTGTAGATTAAAATTTCCTTCCCAATACTGCAATACGTCTCATTATTTATAAAAGAATTCATTTCGGTTAAAGGCTTATTTTACTATGGAAATTACGTCTGGTTTAATTACAGGATATTGTGATTAGGATAAAGGAGGGGACGGGAAAAAAGAATTAGCTAGGTATTTCCTTTGGCAATCTTTATAAAAAATTATCTTAAGAAATATTTTGTATATTGTAATTTATAGTTAACTATTTTTCTGTACGATTATTTTCTTAGAAAAAAATTGATATGATAATTAAAAACAATGCTATACATATTATACAGTGTGATTTAAAAAAAGGGCAACCGGGTTTTCGAATGATAATATTTTCCGAACTATACATGCCTATTTTTAATGATTTATATAATCTTTTTCTCTATTAATTTATAAATTCATTTCAATTTATGACATCAAACAATGGTGTGACATCAATTACAAAAAAGTTGGTCAAAATTCAAATCCCGCAGAGAAAAAAAGTTTTTAAAATAGAACAAATCTCTTTTCATAATAAAATGCATGAACACAAAATTAAAATTAATACCATTAATAAATTCTAAAACAAATTATTCCATTATTAATTTTAATCTTCATGTCCTTCCGTCATTCAATTATGAAATAAGCATGCGCAGGGAGAAGTCAACAGTGTGGGTTGCATTTTTCGGAAACTGTGTTATGATTGGACCCACTTTTTATTAACAAGGATGGGTTAGTTTAAAAAAAAATATAATTTTTTTTAGATATGCCTAATGATTTGATTATTCCACAACTAAGAGAGGAATTTTGTGAAATATTCAACCGACTATTGTGGCCCAATATTCGTGAATTGAAGAGCAAAAAATCACAGAGTTTGAAGAACTAAGGAAAAATTGAAAGATTATCAGCAGGTCAAGGAGAGTAAGAGCAAAAATTTGCACCGAGGGAAATGAAGGGTACACGAAATGACACGATTAAAACTAATAATGTAATAAATAATAGGTAATTAAACTTGTTAACGTCAAATTTTATTTTTATGTTCATGCATTCAATGTTTCTTTAAAGGAATATTGAAAAGAGATTTGTTCTATTTTATAAACTTTTTTCTGTGGGGTTTTATTTTTGACCAACTCTATTATAATTGATGTCATACCATTGTTCGATTTCACAAATTGAAATGAATTAATCAATTAATTGAAAAAAAAGATTATCTTCAAGATGCAATAAAACATTAAAAATATGCATGTATAGTTCGGCAAATATTATCATTCGAAAACCCGGTTGCCTTTTTTTAAATCACCCTGTATGTACCTATCATTTGTAGATCAATTCAGGGCTGGGACAATATGCTCTAAAAACTATAGATCCTGAAAATATTATAGACGGAGAGAATTAAAGAGTATTGAATGGTTCTACACCAGCGGTATATAGTATTCGATACCATTTCATTTAGTTTCGTTTATGATATTTTCGGGATCTATAGTTTTTAGAGCATATTGTCCCAGCCCTATAGATCATTATTATAAACTTGAACCGATCGTATTCATGAGATTTAATGTAAACCTGGAGTTCTATTTATCTTTATTTTATAATTATACTGATGCTCTTCCAACTAAGAGGTCTTAGAATTTGTGTGTTAGGTAAACCGTATGCTTCATTAACTATCACCTCTTCATTTTCCTCTTTCATCCGTGTATGTAGCCACCGGTGCTTGTGTTTCTTTTTGTCACATTTTTTGGTGTGTGACTGCATTCACTGAATAGATTTTCTGCATCCATGAGCATATTTTCACCGACGATGGTAGATAACTTTGCTCAAGGAGCCACTTTCTTGTCTGACTGCTTCATCAAATTCCATATACCTACTTAAAATTTAATTTTGACGTGTGCGATATGGCCTTTGGTTGCGAAAAAGACGTTTAACCCCTACTAAAATTCCGAAAAGTTTATGTAGGTAGTACAGTAAAAATATTAAACGAAGAGAACTATTCTGTCGGTTTCGTGATTTTTTTTCTCTTTCATGATGGCAAATATTACAAAAGTTAACCAATGAACAATGTCGCATCTTATTGTCTAAGAATTTAGATTAGAGATGGTTAATGAAAAACTAGCTACATTTAATATTTATGAATGTAAAAACTGTAAAGAGATTATAGTTACAATGTTGTGTAAAATGAATACTGAATTGTTAAAATAATTTAATGAAGTAGTAATAAATTTTAATTCTTTAATTTTATAGCACGTTTTGTTCCGAGCTTCAGTTAAAGTCACTCGATTTAGTTACCTATCCAATTTTGAAAAATAATAATGGGTATTGCATGTTAAACACGTAACCACGTGTAAACAAAATATTATTTAAGTTAATTTCCATGAATATGCACATTTAACTGAATAATAGCACAATTTTTATTTGGAAATTACTTGTGTGACGTCACTCGTTTTAATCGATGTCACGTCCATCAGAGTGCAGACGAATGGCACTAACTAAAATGCGGAAAAAAAACGTGAGCGTGACGTGAGCGTGCACGCTCACGTCACTTAGTATTGACTAAAACACGGAAAATGGAATTTGCGTGCACGCCCACGCAACTAAGTTGACTAAAACATGGAAAAGTGGAATTTCATGGAATTTCTTGGCGTGCACGCTCACGCAACTGTCTAAAACGCGGAAAAAATGAAATTATTGGCGTGCACGCTCACGCAACTGTCTAAAATGCGGAAAAAAAGAATTGGCGTGCACGCTCACGCAACGGTCAAAAATATTTTTGACTCAAATATTTTTGACTCAAATATTTTTGACTCAAATATTTTTGACTCAAATATTTTTGACTCAAATATTTTTGACTCAAATATTTTTGACTCAAATATTTTTGACTCAAATATTTTTGACTCAAATATTTTTGACTCAAATATTTTTGACTCAAATATTTTTGACTCAAATATTTTTGACTCAAATATTTTTGACTCAAATATTTTTGACTCAAATATTTTGACTCAAATATTTTGACTCAAATATTTTGACTCAAATATTTTGACTCAAATATTTTGACTCATATTTTTTGACTCATATTTTTTGACTCATATTTTTTGACTCATATTTTTTGACTCATATTTTTTGACTCAAATATTTTGACTCAAATATTTTGACTCAAATATTTTGACTCAAATATTTTGACTCAAATATTTTGACTCAAATATTTTTGTCTCAAATATTTTTGTCTCAAATATTTTTGTCTCAAATATTTTTGACTCAAATATTTTTGGCTCAAATATTTTAACTCAAATATTTTGAATCAAATATATTCTTTAAAGATATATATTTTTAATTAATATTATTTTTTTCTTTTACTATTGATAACCCATTATTTTTATGGGAAGTACACTATAGTTAGTGAAATTGAAATATAAATATAAATTAGCGTGACGATATATTAATTTTATAATATAATTTTGAACGGAATTATGTGATGCATGAAAGGAACGTGCGTCACGCAACTTAATTAGCACAATGATGACAGAAAATATAAATTGGCGTGACGATATCAATTGTATAATTTACTATTGTATGGAATTATGTGTTGGCGCGATAGAAACGTGCGGCACGCTGCTTAGTGAAAAGATAACAGAAATTATAAATTAGCGTGACGATATCAATTGTATAGTAAAATATCGGATGGAACTATGTGTTGGCGTGATAGAAACGTGCGGCACGCTGCTTAGTGAAAAGATAACAGAAATTTTAAATTAGCCTGACGATATCAATTGTATAGTAAAATATCGGATGGAACTATGTGTTGGCGTGATAGAAACGTGCGGCACGCTGCTTAGTGAAAAGATAACAGAAATTTTAAATTAGCCTGACGATATCAATTGTATAGTATAATATCGGATGGAATTATGTGTTGGCGTGATGAAAACGTGCAGCCCGCTGCTTAGTGAAAAGATAACCGAAATTATAAATTAGCCTGACAATATCAATTGTATAGTATAATAACGGATGGAACTATGTGTTGGCGTGATAGAAACGTGCGGCACACAGCTTAGTGAAAAGATAACCGAAATTATAAATTAGCATGACGATATCAATTGTATAGTATGATAACGGATGGAACTATATGTTGGCGTGATAGAAACGTGCGGCAAACAGCTTAGTGAAAAGATAACAAAAATTATAAATTAGCGTGACGATATCAATTGTATAGTATAATATCGGATGGAATTATGTGTTGGCGTGATAGAAACGTGCAGCCCGCTGCTTAGTGAAAAGATAACCGAAATTATAAATTAGCCTGACAATATCAATTGTATAGTATAATAACGGATGGAACTATGTGTTGGCGTGATAGAAACGTGCGGCACACAGCTTAGTGAAAAGATAACCGAAATTATAAATTAGCATGACGATATCAATTGTATAGTATGATAACGGATGGAACTATATGTTGGCGTGATAGAAACGTGCGGCACACAGCTTAGTGAAAAGATAACAAAAATTATAAATTAGCATGACGATATCAATTGTATAGTATAATATCGGATGGAATTATGTGTTGGCGTGATAGAAACGTGCAGCCCGCTGCTTGGTGAAAAAATAACCGAAATTATAAATTAGCGTGACGATATCAATTGTATAGTATAATATCGGATGGAATTATGTGTTGGCGTGATAGAAACGTGCAGCCCGCTGCTTGGTGAAAAAATAACCGGAATTATAAATTAGCGTGACGATATCAATTGTATAGTAGAATATCGGATGGAATTTTGTGTTGGCGTGATAGAAACGTGCAGCCCGCTGCTTAGTGAAAAGATAACCGAAATTATAAATTAGCCTGACAATATCAATTGTATAGTATAATAACGGATGGAACTATGTGTTGGCGTGATAGAAACGTGCGGCACACAGCTTAGTGAAAAGATAACCGAAAATATAAATTAGCATGACGATATCAATTGTATAGTATAATATCGGATGGAACTATGTGTTGGCGTGATAGAAATGTGCGGCACACTGCTTAGTGAAAAATAACAAAAATTATAAATTAGCGTGACGATATCAATTGTATAGTATAATATCGGATGGAACTATGTGTTGGCGTGATAGAAACGTGCGGCACACAGCTCAGTGAAAAGATAACAAAAATTATAAATTAGCATGACGATATCAATTGTATAGTATAATATCGGATGGAATTATGTGTTGGCGTGATAGAAACGTGCGGCACACTGCTTAGTGAATAGATAACAAAAATTATAAATTAGCGTGACGAAATCAATTGTATAGTATAATATCGGATGGAACTATGTGTTGGCGTGATAGAAACGTGCAGCCCGCTGCTTAGTGAAAAGATAACCGAAATTATAAATTAGCCTGACGATATCAATTGTATAGTATAACATCGGATGGAACTATGTGTTGGCGTGATAGAAACGTGCGGCACACTGCTAAGTGAAAAGATAACAAAAATTATAAATTAGCGTGACGATATCAATTGTATAGTATAATATCGGATGGAATTATGTGTTGGCGTGATAGAAACGTGCGGCACACAGCTCAGTGAAAAGATAACAAAAATTATAAATTAGCATGACGATATCAATTGTATAGTATAATATCGGATGGAATTATGTGTTGGCGTGATAGAAACGTGCAGCCTGCTGCTTAGTGAAAAGATAACCGAAATTATAAATTAGCGAGACGATATCAATTGTATAGTTTGATATCGGATGGATTATGTGTTGGCGTGATAGAAACGTGCGGCACGCAAATTTAATTTAATATTTCATAGTAACTTTGATGAATTGCTTATAGTTATATCGGTAATTAATTCAACCAAACTATCTTAAATTTATATAACTAGTCGTAAAAATATATGGTACAGCTAGTCCTAGTTAAGTTTAGAAATTATTATTGTCAGTAGCGTAATTTTGTTCAGCACTAGGACATTTAATTTTAATCAAGCCTCAACAGATTCAATTAAATGTTTTTTTACGAAATTATTATATTAGAGTTTAAAGGTTATAAATATGAATTCAATCACTATTATTCGGCAAAAATAGAGAGAACCTACTTCTTGAATGCAGTCTCTTAGCAATGAATGTGACGAAAAGGGACACAAGCAGCTCACGGATGGAAGAGGTGATAATTAGGGCTGGGACAATTTGCTCTAAAAACTATAGATCCCTAAAATGTTATAGACGGAGAGAACTAAAGAGTATTGAATGGTTCTAAACCAGCGGTACATAGTATTCGATATCATTTCATTTAGTTTCGTCTATGATATTTTCGGGATCTATAGTTTTTAGAGCATATTGTCCCAGCCCTAGTGATAATACTTGAAACGTACGAGCCTTCCTAACACAAGCCTTCCTAACACAAAAATCTATCACAAAATTAAAAAAGTGTTAACCCCCCGATGATACAGGGGGGGGGGGGTGTTTTTTGGTGAAAAAAAAGTTGACGTATCTTTCTGAAAATTCGTGAGAGTTCACGGTCCTCCGAAATGGAAATTGAAATAATGCGTCAGAAAGACTCCGAGAGGTCAAAAGTTCCTAGGACCCAGGAAACCTCCTTCAACAAGCGTTTCAAAGTTCATTTTTTGGCCAAAAATGGCGTTACAGCTTTTTTTGGTCGATTTTACATGTCGAACTGGTCTAAAAAAGTGGTGTACGGACATGGTCCATGCTACACTTATGGCACTCATTGTGATGGTAAATTTTTTTCGAAATTCGACCCCTAACCCCCCTCAAAATGGGGGTTGAAGTTGACCTCCATTCGTGGACCCGGGGTTGGACCCTGGAACCCTCTGATCAAAACGGGACCCACATCACGTGAAAGATCCCAAAATTTCCTACAAGACCATACAAGTATGATTTTCATAGACCCAAACCAAGCTGAGCTACGCAATTCCGAAAATGATAAATTTTTGCATTTCAGCCCCAAAATTTTTCCGACCTGAAATTTTTTTGAAATTTTTTCTCACGGAAATGGCATTTACGGCAAAATGGTTGGGTTTAGGAGGGAAAGTCATCAGGTCAAAAAGATGCGGGCACATTTTCCACATTTAAGAACAGCACGTACCACATTTCCTCCCCCAACTCCTTCTATGGCGGTTCCCCCAGCACCTATAAAATCACTCACTTTTGTCTTTGAGGTCGTGTAGCTACGACCATGGTCGACACACAGATTTCTCATACCTGGAAATGGATACGTCTTAAAATTGTCTACACGACACAACAATCCACAACTCTCTACTTCCACCAGGGGAGGAGCTATAAGCTCTACAAAATAAAATTGAATTTCACGAAATTCAAAAGCCGAAATTTAAAAAAAAACAGAACTGAGGCCCTGTGGAGACCCCAGTGCTCTTTCATATTCCAAAAGGGCTAAGCTTTAGACCCAAAACTGTAGGAGGAGATGAGATTTCTAACTTTAGTTGCACTGTTTATATATTTACTTAGTTTTTCCCAAGGAAAAAGCTGAGAGTCAGCGCACACCACACACACACGAATATCGCAAGCTCCCCCCCATGTATCGTTGGCATGGACGGAGGTTCCTCCACCTAAAACCCCCCACCCGGGTGTGGGGTGGGGGTTGGGTGGGATGATTGGGGGATGAACCCAAGGACCAAGGTCCATGGTGTGGTTCCGGGGGAACGGCGCCGCCAGAGGGATGGGGGGTCGCAAGCTCCCCCCCCCATGTATCGTTGGCATGGCCGGAGGTTCCCCCACCTAAAACCCCCCACCCGGGTGTGGGGTGGGGGGTGGGTGGGATGATGGGGGGATGAACCCAAGGTCCAAGGTCAATGGTGTGGTTCCGGGGGAACGGCGCTGCCAGATTTTACAGTACGTAATGCAAAAATAAAAATTCACCAACCTACCAAACTAATTAATGAATTCTGATTCCTGTCAATTCTTTTAAATAATCTCCAGCCAATTAATTTTAATAACCAAATTTTTAAGTGATTTTTTTTAAATTACTTCTAGATAATTGTAATTATATGCTATTTTACCATGATTAGAGTGGAACATGACGGAAATTACCGCTATGGGTTGCGCATGTATAATTTTATAGTTATTAAATACAATGTGTTACTGTAAAACGGATAGAAATTGAGTTTCAAGAGAAAAACGGTACTTAAACTTTTACGTAATCAATTGGAATAGCTTAGAGAGAGGATGAAGAATTTTCTTTAAACAAAGAAAATAATAATTAGTTTTCTATAAAAGAGTTTGAGGGGAAACTAACATAAAAATTAAAGGAACAAAAGTAATAAAAGTTGACAAAGAGCAAGAAACTAAACAGTGTCTAATTGCATAATATTGTCACGCTACATGATAACAGTCAAACGGAAAAATGAATATGTGTAAATAAAACAATAGCGTGATATAATATTTAATAATAAATATTCGAATGTATATCTTTTCACTAGGTAGCATGCCGCACGTTTCTATCACGCCAATACATAATTCCACCCAATAACAAACTATAAAACTGATATCGTCACGATAATTTATAATTTCTGTTATCTTTTCACTGAGCAGCGTGCCGCACGTTTCTATCACGCCAACACATAATTCCATCCGATATCAAACTATACAATTGATATCGTCACGCCATTTTATATTTTCTGTCATCATTGTACTAAGTTGCGTAACGCACGTTTCTTTCACGCTAAAACATTATTCCATTCAAAAGTATAGTATACACTTTAATAATTAATATGTCGTCACGCTAATTTCTATTTCTATTTTATTCTCACTAACTAGTGTACTTCCCATCACAATTTATGGGTTAATGGTTATCAATAGTAAAAGAAAAAATATTATTAATTAAAGATATATATATTCAAAGAATATATTTGAAGGAATTAATTAAAAAAAAAGTTGTTTAAAAAAATGTCTTTAGACAGAAAAATATGTAAAACAATTGAGCCAAGAAATTTGAGTCAAAAAATTTGAGTCAAAAAATTTGAGTCAAAAAATTTGAGTCAAAAAATTTGAGTCAAAAAATTTGAGTCAAAAAAATTTGAGTCAAAAAAATTTGAGTCAAAAAAATTTGAGTCAAAAAAAAATTTGAGTCAAAAAAATTTGAGTCAAAAAAATTTGAGTCATCAAATTGAGTCATAAAATTGATTCAAAAAATTTAATTTTCTGCATTTTAGACAGTTGCGTGAGCATGCACGCCAATTATTTTAATTTAGACATTTGCGTGAGCGTGCACGCCTTTTTTTTATTTTTTCTGCGTTTTTGACAGTTGCGTGAGCGTGCACGCCAGTTCTTTTTTTTCTGCATTTTAGACGGTTGCGTGAGCGTGCACGCCAATTATTTTAATTTAGACATTTGCGTGAGCGTGCACGCCATTTTTTAAAAATTTTCTGCGTTTTTGACAGTTGCGTGAGCGTGCACGCCAATTCTTTTTTTTCCGCATTTTAGACAGTTGCGTGAGCGTGCACGCCAATTATTTTAATTTAGACATTTGCGTGAGCGTGCACGCCTTTTTTTTTTTTTTTTTCTGCGTTTTTGACAGTTGCGTGAGCGTGCACGCCAGTTCTTTTTTTTCCGCATTTTAGACAGTTGCGTGAGCGTGCACGCCAATTATTTTAATTTAGACATTTGCGTGAGCGTGCACGCCATTTTTTTAAATTTTTCTGCGTTTTTGACAGTTGCGTGAGCGTGCATGCCAATTATTTTTTTTCCGCATTTTAGACAGTTGCGTGAGCGTGCACGCCAATTATTTTAATTTAGACATTTGAGTGAGCGTGCACGCCATTTTTTAAAAATTTTCTGCGTTTTTGACAGTTGCGTGAGCGTGCACGCCAATTCTTTTTTTTCCGCATTTTAGACAGTTGCGTGAGCGTGCACGCCAATTATTTTAATTTAGACATTTGCGTGAGCGTGCACGCCTTTTTTTTTATTTTTTTCTGCGTTTTTGACAGTTGCGTGAGCGTGCACGCCAGTTCTTTTTTTTCCGCATTTTAGACAGTTGCGTGAGCGTGCACGCCAATTATTTTAATTTAGACATTTGCGTGAGCGTGCACGCCATTTTTTTAAATTTTTCTGCGTTTTTGACAGTTGCGTGAGCGTGCATGCCAATTATTTTTTTTCCGCATTTTAGACAGTTGCGTGAGCGTGCACGCCAATTATTTTAATTTAGACATTTGAGTGAGCGTGCACGCTATTTTTTTTATTTTTTATGCGTTTTTGACAGTTGCGTGAGCGTGCACGCCAATTATTTTTTTCCGCATTTTAGACAGTTGCGTGAGCGTGCACGCCAATTATTTTAATTTAGACATTTGCGTGAGCGTGCACGTCATTTTTTTAATTTTTCCGCGTTTTAGACAGTTGCGTGAGCGTGCACGCCAATAATTTTTTTCCGCATTTTAGACAGTTGCGTGAGCGTGCACGCCAATTATTTTAATTTAGACATTTGCGTGAGCGTGCACGCCATTTTTTTAAATTTTTCTGCGTTTTTGACAGTTGCGTGAGCGTGCATGCCAATTATTTTTTTTCCGCATTTTAGACAGTTGCGTGAGCGTGCACGCCAATTATTTTAATTTAGACATTTGAGTGAGCGTGCACGCTATTTTTTTATTTTTTATGCGTTTTTGACAGTTGCGTGAGCGTGCACGCCAATTATTTTTTTCCGCATTTTAGACAGTTGCGTGAGCGTGCACGCCAATTATTTTAATTTAGACATTTGCGTGAGCGTGCACGTCATTTTTTTAATTTTTCCGCGTTTTAGACAGTTGCGTGAGCGTGCACGCCAATAATTTTTTTCCGCATTTTAGACAGTTGCGTGAGCGTGCACGCCAATTATTTTAATTTAGACATTTGCGTGAGCGTGCACGCCATTTTTTTAAAAAATGTCTGCGTTTTTGACAGTTGCGTGAGCGTGCACGCCAATTATTTTTTTTCCGCATTTTAAACAGTTGCGTGAGCGTGCACGCCAATTATTTTAATTTAGACATTTGCGTGAGCGTGCACGTCATTTTTTTAATTTTTCCGCGTTTTAGACAGTTGCGTGAGCGTGCACGCCAATCATTTTTTTTCCGCATTTTAGACAGTTGCGTGAGCGTGCACGCCAAGAAATTCCATAAAATTCCACTTTTCCATATTTTAGTCAACTTAGTTGCGTGGGCGTGCACGCAAATTCCTTTTTTCCGGCTTTTAGACAGTGGCGTGAGCGTGCACGCTCACGCCGATTATTAATTCTTTTCCGTCTTTTAGATACTGCCCAGACGAATGACCATCATCCATGTAGTATTTTGACTATTTTCGGATGTTCCATTATTGTACTTAGTATACTTTACTGTCTTTACTATTTATTTACTAGGGTCAAGCAGGTAAATTGCGGCATACTGACTAACTGCGGCCTCTTACAGCAGAAACATAAGTAGGTATCCAGTCTGCTGCCTGCAGAATATGGAACATTTTTCCAAGATTCTCTGCGGGAGTTTTTGATATAATTTTAGAAATTGGAGATCTCTGCGGGAGATCTTTAATTAATTCCTATGTTACCATTAAGTTAGCTGCTGGAGATTTTGAATTAATTCTTATGTTACCATTAATTTAGCTGCGGGAGATTCTTAATCTGCTGCTGAGAGTCAGAGAGTAGCTCTCTCTCAAATTAAAGTCTCTGTGGGAGAAGAGACACATTCTGCAGACTGGATAAGTATTCAAAACACACGCTAAAAACTTAAATTAATAAATTATCCATGTTTTCCAAGTAATAAAGCATGTCCAAACTCGCCATTTTAATGGCGAGTTTGTGACAGTTATTTTGAGCCCTTTAATTGCAAATGGTGAGTTTTATCTATTTTTCTCCTATGCTACAATGTTATTTTGGAGAGAATTTATGAAAATTTGATCATTTTGGAGAGAATTTGTAGAATTTTGGAGAGAGCTGAGCTGGAGAGACGAATGGTGAGTTTATGAGACATACTATTTTACTTGGCATGTTTTAAAGTGTGCCAGTCTGCAGAAACTGGTAAAGTGTTCATAGAGATCTCTTATTTTGTTCGTAGCAAAATTAATGTAAATATAGGGATTAATTCAAAAGTGTTCGTAGCAAAATTAATGTAAATATAGGAATTAATTCAAAATTGTTCGGAGAGAATATCCCAAATATCTCACATATTCTGCAGACTGGAAAGTGTGGACAAAGTCGCCAGTATATTGGCGACTTTTGAGGGGTTAAATAAGTTGAAAAACATGTGAATTACAAGTAAATCACTCACAAAATAGTCTAAGGATATGCACATGCCTCAGACATGAAGCATAAGGATGTTTTCAAGTGTAAAATAGTCACTAGGAAGTCAAATTACTCCTTTAAAGTTCCTTGAATGTGGCGACTTGGATCCATTTTCTCACTAAACTGGCGACTTTCCTACCACACTTTGAAACATGGTAAATTATAGCATGCACTATTCTTATTTTGGTAGCTATGCAAAATTTTAATGTAATTTCGGTTCAGAATGTTTTAGAGACTATCTTGAGAGGGCCGCAAGCCCGCAATTAAAAATTAAAGGGCCGCAATTTTAAAATTTACCTGCGTCCTAGACCTATGGCAGAAACAGTATCAGCTGCTCCAGTAAAATATGATATCAAAATATATTTAGGTAGGGTCACGCAGGTAAATTGCGGCCCTTTAATTTTTAATTACGGCTCTCACAACTTCACAAGTGAATCTCTAAGATATTCTGAACCGAAATTACATTAGAATGTTGCATAGCTATCAAAATAAGCTCAGTGCATGCTACAATTTAATACTTTATGTTTTTAACGAGTGTTTTGAAGCTATGGCGTTTCTGTGTTGGTAGAGGCCGCAGTTAGTTAGTGGGCCGCAATTTACCTGCTTCACCCTAGAAGTTAGAACTTCCAACATTTGAACGGAGCATAATAATATTGGATTTTGTTTAGTTGAATTTTCCCATTTGAACTTTGATTGATGGTATTGGTTAATGGTTGGCAATGGTTGCCCACTTCAAAGCCCACTTGGCTCCCAGTCTGCAGAATGTGTCTCTTCTCCCGCAGAGATTTAAATTTGAGAGACAGTTACTCTCTGACTCTCAGTAGCAAATTAAGAATCTCCCGCAGCTAAATTAATGGTAACATAGGAATTTATTCAAAATCTCCCGCAGCTAAATTAATGGTAAAATAGGAATTAATTCAAGATCTCCCGCAGAGGTCTCCAATTTCTAAAAATTCAATCAAAAACTCCCGCAGAGAGTCTTGGAAAAATGTTCCATATTCTGCAGACCCAGTCTGCAGAATATGGAACATTTTTCAGGCCTTGAAATTAGTCTCCCGAATTATCCAGTGACAATTTGAAATTTCCTAATTAATTCTTATGTTTACATGTAATTAGTGGAGAGAATTTTGAGATTTTTGGTCATTTTGGAGAAAAATTTGAAAATCTTTGGAGACAAATCACTCCAAAAACTATTATCTTGAGACTGATTATGCATGCTTTGCAGACCGGATTAAATGTACCAATTAGATGCATAAACTAACAAAGTCCATATCATTCTCATTCAAACTTGCAACAATTGACTGATGGTTGCCTTATTAAATATAAAAAAGTATTTTTTCATTATAAACAAAACCATTAATTAAATGCATAAACTAAAAAAATTCGTATCATTCGAACACGCAAAAATCAATTGATGGTTGCACTATCAATTGATATCCGTAATTAAATGTGCCAATTTGATGTACAAACTGAAAAAACCTCATCATTCGAATGCACAGCAATCGATCGATAGTTGCGCTATCAATCGATGGATGCGCAAACTATTGATCAATAGATTGCGAGCAAAATCGGTCTATATGGCAGATCACTCAAACGTGTTTGACAAGACATCAGCATTTTTTCTGGTTCATTGGCTTACATTTCAAAAGGTCAAAACTCAGATATTTGTAATTTGCTTAGAGTTTTGAACTAATTCCTATGCTCCCATGTTCACTTGTGCATATACATTCAAAATGTTCCTCAGCTGTAAATTAATTATAATGATTAGGTTCAGTCAGGAAAACAGCCAGTCTCAGACTCTCAGGCAAAATATGGAATATTTTTAACATTTTATGGCTACCTTCTTCCTATATTTGGTAAATTTGAGATTTAGGTTTGCCTCCGATTTTTGATATTTTGACACTTAATCTTTGTCTAGAAATCTTAGATTCCTAGCCTGGACCCTAGCTAATTAATTAATGAGTATTGAGTAGCTAATGATATTTTCTGTCATGTTTCAATTTGTGGAAGAAAATTTTAGTGTAAATATCTTGTTGACAATTTTGGTGTGGTTAAAATAAGCTATACGACATATAAATAACAAGTGAATTACTTTTAATGTGGTGCCTTTCAGTCTATCCATTCAATTCTATATTGCTAGTCAGTAAAACAAAATGACTGATTTAAATCTGAGTGATGCTGAGAAAAGGTTCCTAATTGATGGCATAAGGGTAAGTACTTAATATTAAAAGCACAGGTATTTGAAAAGGTACAAAATATGCAATACTCAACTCCCTCCTCAACTGTAGTTAACATTAAAAAAATATTTTATTTCTCTTCAAAATATATTCTTTTATCAATCTCAAACTGTGATGCAAATAACTATATAATTGTTTTGACTGTTTAGTAGTTGATAATTAATCATCTGTTTTTGGTCAGGTGAAATCTAACTTTTAAAATGAATTGTAGCTATATGTCAACCTATATTTTCTCTTGTTTTGGCAGATTCTCTAAAAAAATTTTAATTAGTTTTTAAAAATATTGATAGTATAAGCCATAAGAAAAAACATGAAAAAATAAAAAATGAGTCAGCTTTGCATGAATGGTATCAGTTTCAGCTCACTGAAATATCTGCTGCATTTACCATATCTTTCCCTGACTATAAAGTTCTTTGAAAGAAATAGATCAGGAGAATAGAGATTGAAGTGTGAGGTTATGACAATTTTTTTTATTGGTTTCACCTTACTGTCTGCTATAAGTCTCTTCTGTAATTGATAATTTACTTGGTTTAATCTATCCCTGTGCTTTATGTTACTGTATTTCTCCAGTTTGGATGGCGTGTCGATGGTAGAGGCCCATTGGATTATCGGCAACTTGAACTAGAAACAGGAGTTTTAGAAACTGCAAATGGTTCAGCCAGAATAAGATTGCATCGCACAGATGTTCTCGTTACAGTAAAGATGGAATTGGAGCCTCCTTTGCCTAATAATCCCAATAAAGGCAAAATATTATTTTTTGTTAATTGGTAAGAATGTATTCGAATTTTTTTTAAAAAAAGACCTGGTTTCTCCATTAAAAATAAGAATACAATCTTTTCAGAAGATAAAATTTCCTTATGAGTTGTTTATTTCTCTGAAAGGGTGGACCCGACCTGCTAAAAATTCTCCTTTTTGGCCGAGAGTACCTATGCTGAATTTATTCCCTGTCTGGAAAAGTATCTATAGTAATGTTTGTGGGCATTTACTTTTTATATTCTCTCTGTACATTTCTATCAAATTTTATACAATTTATCCACCAAAAATCTAATGGTTCAATAAAACAGACAAACTATGATTAGTATATTTATCAACGTTATTGGGGGCTGTCTTTACCTCCTATATTATTTTAATTTGTAATCTATAGCTAATTCATTCAATTATATATTTCAAGATACAGCTATATGAAAAGCACTTATTTTTACCTTTGATTATATATATTTGTATTAGTCATTACTGATTTTAATTCTTTAATCAGCTCTTCTTTTTTTGTGTGTACAGCTCAGCAAATGCTGCCCCAGAGTTTGAGGGGCGGGGAGGTGACAATCTGAGCAGTCAGTTGGTAGGAGTGTTGGAGAGGCTCTACTCTTCACCCAAAGCTTTCAATACAGAAGGTCTCGTTGTTGTGCCTGGAAAATATGTTAAAGCTTTCTATGTTGATGTCGAGGTAACTCATTTCTTAAATTGGTTAGATATAGACATATTTTCTTACTGCACTTTACAGAATTAAGGAGCTTAATGTATACACATATTAATTCATTAATTCTGTCTTAAAAGTTAGTTTTGTTGATTTTCTTATTGCCCTGAGACTATTTGTAGGTAAGGCTGCTTGTTTCTCTAATAAGTTTTTGGTTTTAGTTTGGAGTGTGTTTTTCAATTTCATTTTATATCATTCCTCTTACTTCTACATCCATTGGTAAGCTGACTGACTGTGTAGGTCTCTTTGTTTTTAGATAAGCCCACTATAATTTTTCTCTCTCAAGAGTAATTCTTATTGTTTCTTTTATTTTTATCAATAGCTATAGCTAATTACTGCTACCATAGTATTATTGCTGCGACCCGCTAGGAGCGCAGCCTAAGAACACCCCCTGATTGTTGTTGTTGGGGATTTTGCGAGACTACTCACTACTCCTTCAATACTCAACCGATTTGATTGAAACAAACTTCAAATGATAGCCTGACTTATTCGCTACACTTTTAAGAGAAAAAAATCAAAATAATAATTTTAAATGTCAAAATTTGATAAAATATAATCGAATGGACTTGTAATTTTTTCCGATTTTGTCACTAAAATTGCTTATACTTCTTCAATAATTAATCGATTTGGTTGAAACAAGCTTTAATATGTAGGTTGGTGTATTTACTACAATTTCTAGAGAATAGAATTTCAAAAAATTGAATTTTAATGGTCAAAAATTAAAATTTTGTAAGGACTTGGAATCTTTTCTGATGGTAGCACTAAAATTGCTTCTCCTTTAATAATGATTCGATTTACTTGAAACAAGCCTTAATTGGTAGCCTGATGTATTTGCTACAAATTCTATAGAGTAGAATTTTGAAAATTTAATTATTAATACTCTAAATATTTAATTTTATATGGACTTGTTCATTCTTCTTCCTGGATTAGGTAGTGATTTTTCGTGGTTGGGAAGAGATTAAGGATTGATTAGGAAGTGTGCAATTCTCTGGTTTGGGTGCAACTTTCTCTGGTTTGGGTGCAACTTTCTCTGGATTGGGTGCAACTTTCTCTGGTTTGGGTGCAACTTTCTCTGGTTTGGGTGCAGCTTTCTCTGATTTGGGTGCAACTTTCTCTGGTTTGGGTGCAACTTTCTCTGGTTTGGGTGCAACTTTCTCTGGTTTGGGTGCAACTTTCTCTGGATTGGGTGCGACTTTCTCTGGATTGGGTGCAACTTTCTCTGATTTGGGTGCAACTTTCTCTGGTTTGGGTGCAACTTTCTCTGGTTTGGGTGCAACTTTCTCTGGTTTGGGTGCAACTTTCTCTGGTTTGGGTGCAACTTTCTCTGGTTTGGGTGCAACTTTCTCTGATTTGGGTGCAACTTTCTCTGGTTTGGGTGCAACTTTCTCTGGTTTGGGTGCAACTTTCTCTGATTTGGGTGCAACTTTCTCTGATTTGGGTGCAACTTTCTCTAGTTTGGGTGCAACTTTCTCTGGTTTGGGTGCAACTTTCTCTGGTTTGGGTGCAACTTTCTCTGGTTTGGGTGCAACTTTCTCTGATTTGGGTGCAACTTTCTCTGATTTGGGTGCAACTTTCTCTGATTTGGGTGCAACTTTCTCTGATTTGGGTGCAACTTTCTCTGATTTGGGTGCAACTTTCTCTGATTTGGGTGCAACCTTCTCTGGTTTGGGTGCAACTTTCTCTGGTTTGGGTGCAACTTTCTCTGGTTTGGGTGCAACTTTCTCTGATTTGGGTGCAACTTTCTCTGATTTGGGTGCAACTTTCTCTGGTTTGGGTGCAACTTTCTCTGGTTTGGGTGCAACTTTCTCTGGTTTGGGTGCAACTTTCTCTGGTTTGGGTGCAACTTTCTCTGGTTTGGGTGCAACTTTCTCTGTTTTGGGTGCAACTTCCTCTGGTTTGGGTGCAACTTTCTCTGGTTTGGGTGCAACTTTCTCTGGTTTGGGTGCAACTTTCTCTGTTTTGGGTGCAACTTTCTCTGGTTTGGGTGCAACTTTCTCTGGTTTGGGTGCAACTTTCTCTGGTTTGGGTGCTGTTCTAAGGATGGGTGCAAGAGTGTTATTATAGCTCGGATTTGATAATTTACTATCGTAAGTTTGCTGCCAAATATTTGATTGTTTGTATTATTTTTTGAACACATGTAAAAGAATTACCATATTAGAGCATTTATTGCTGCGACCCGCTAGGAGCGCAGCCTAAAAACACCCTCTGATTGTTATGGTTTGTGGATTTTGGGAAAATCGTTACTACTCTTCCAATATTGAACAGATTTGATTGAAACAAACTGTAAGTGGTAGAAGCTATGGCTTGTTCGCTTTAAATATAAAAATTTGATGAAAAAATACTTACGTATAGATTTGTAATTTCATTCGATACTGACACTAAAGTTACTTCTCTTTCTATAAATCTATTTGCTCGAAAATAGCTGTAATAGGTAGCTAACCCATGCATTCACTAATATTTTTAGTAAGCAGAATTTTGCTAGTATAATCGTCATACAGCTAATAGTCAAAAATTGAAATTCTGTGTGGACTTGTTTTTCATTTGCTGGCACATATTAAAGTTAGTTCTTCATCTTCTATAATGAACTGATTAGATTGAAACAAATTTCTAATGGTAGCTTTACTAGATTTATATGATCACTTCAGAGGGTAGGAAAGTGATCTCTCTCCACCTGGGGTGTTATGTCTTGTTTAGAAGGTGACTGTTCATTTATTATTTCAAGCTATTTTCCAGTAATTTATTATATTCAACATTAGATGATATACGTATAGGCTGTTTCTTTTAAACAGGATTTAAATCTTGAAATGGATAAATCTGAAGTTTTTACTTACAGATATTAGAGTGTGGAGGAAATCTATTCGATGTTGTGTCGATAGGTGTGAAAACGGCTCTTTTTGCTACTCGCACTCCACAAATCACCATCTCTGAGGAAGATGGTGGGGAACTAGAGTTCAATTTGTCTGACAATCCCCTGGACGTGGACAGACTCTCTGTAGACAATGCACCCATTCTTATCACTCAACTGAGGGTAAGTTTAGCATTTTATTTGTACTGTATTTACCATCTGTTGTTGATGTGCTGTGTGGCCATTAGGAATAAAGAAATGAGTTAGACTGTTTCATTTAAAACCAATATCATTGTGTTTATTTTCTCGTGACTTGTCATAAGAGTTGAATGTAATAACAGTAATGTTAAATTGGAATCAAGTAACTTTCACAGTTAGAGTAACTGTTTAATCTATCTTGTGATTAGACTGTTTTTGGCAGTTCATACTGATAAGAATATTGCGAATTGCTTTAGAAATATTATTAGCTACAACTTACTAATAGTTTCTCATACTTAAAGTAGGTATAATGTATAGATAGCTACGTAAAGTAATGGAATTATTCTTCAAATTGTAACAATTTTCCAAACAGATATCTGAAGGCATAACCATCGTAGACCCATCTTCTGAAGAGGAGCAATGTGGTCCCGTGAGTGTTGTAGTGGGGGTGGACCCCAAGGGGACAGTCTGTGGAATGCAGTTGGTCGGTTCTGGGACCATCAGTCCCTCTACAATGTCAGCTGCCATTGAGGTGAGAAAAAGTGCTGAAGGAATTTCCTATAGGGCAAGTTACAAATTATCGGTTGGTTTCACATCTTCGGGTATATGAGAAACACGGATCTCCTAATAGATATGGCACCCTAAGATTTCCCTCCTGTAGATTAGGCATCCCAAGATTTCCCTCCTGTAGATTAGGCACCGCAAGATTTCCCTCTTGTAGATAAGACACACTAAGATTTCCCTCCTGTAGATTAGACACCCCCAAGATTTCCCTCCTGTAGATTAGACACCCCCAAGATTTCCCTCTTGTAGATAAGACACCCCAAGATTTCCCTCTTGTAGATAAGACACCCCAAGATTTCCCTCTTGTAGATAAGACACCCTAAGATTTCCCTCCTGTAGATTAGACACCCCCAAGATTTCCCTCCTGTAGATTAGACACCCCCAAGATTTCCCTCTTGTAGATAAGACACCCCAAGATTTCCCTCTTGTAGATAAGACACCCCAAGATTTCCCTCTTGTAGATTAGGCACCCCAAGATTTCCCTCTTGTAGATTAGGCACCCCATGATTTCCCTCTTGTAGATTAGGCACCCCCAAGATTTCCCTCTTGTAGATTAGACACCCCCAAGATTTCCCTCTTGTAGATAAGACACCCCAAGATTTCCCTCCTGTGGATTAGGCACCCCAAGATTTCCCTCCTGTAGATTAGGCACCCCAAGATTTCCCTCCTGTAGATTAGGCACCCCATGATTTCCCTCCTGTAGATTAGGCACCCCAAGATTTCCCTCTTGTAGATTAGACACCCCCAAGATTTCCCTCTTGTAGATTAGACACCCCCAAGATTTCCCTCTTGTAGATAAGGCATCCCAAGATTTCCCTCCTGTAGATAAGGCATCCCAAGATTTCCCTCCTGTAGATTAGGCATCCCAAGATTTCCCTCCTGTAGATAAGACTCCCCAAGATTTCCCTCCTGTAGATAAGGCATCCCAAGATTTCCCTCCTGTAGATAAGGCATCCCAAGATTTTCCCCCTGTAGATTAGGCATCCCAAGATTTCCCTCTTGTAGATAAGACTCCCCAAGATTTCCCTCCTGTAGATAAGGCATCCCAAGATTTCCCTCCTGTAGATAAGGCATCCCAAGATTTCCCTCCTGTAGATTAGGCATCCCAAGATTTCCCTCCTGTAGATAAGACTCCCCAAGATTTCCCTCCTGTAGATAAGGCATCCCAAGATTTCCCTCCTGTAGATAAGGCATCCCAAGATTTTCCCCCTGTAGATTAGGCATCCCAAGATTTCCCTCCTGTAGATAAGACTCCCCAAGATTTCCCTCCTGTAGATAAGGCACTGCAAGATTTTGCCCCTGTAGATAAGGCATCCCAAGATTTTCCCCCTGTAGATAAGGCACCCCAAAGCGGACTTGGGCAAGGTTTATAGACTATAACAGGTTAAACGAATGGAGAAAAATTGCCATTGAGAAAATAACATTTTCTGTCTTCCTTCTTAAAGATCTCTCAAACGGTAGATTAAACTCACGCGTGAGTCAAACTAGAATTGTTCAAAATTAAATAATCTATCGAACGGTATAAAATTATTTCAAATAAATGGTTATTACCACTGTTAAAAGAGCACAAAACTAACTGCAATTCACTCCGTTGTCCGTTGATTAATGGGCACTGGTTAACATTTTCATCCGCTTTAATTACTGTAGCTAAAAGCCTAAAATAAGAACAAACATAATATTGCAATAATAAAATAAGAAATAAACAATGTAAAATGTCAATTATTTGTAACATAGGTTTTAATCTAAATAATAGGTTTCATCTAAAGAATTTGTAGACGCAGCTCTTAGTAACATTTCGTACTATATCTATTCGTTTAACCTGTTATAGTCTATGAACCTTGGACTTGGGTGCCTTATCTACAGGAGATCCGAAAAAACAATACAATAATTATTTAATTTTTATTGGTATCCATGCACACTATTAATAGATAGAACTGTGCAGGTATCACGGCTACCAATAGAAAATTATTATTAGTTAACTCTATAGTTTTTTTTTCTTGCATGACCTAATATGTGAGACAGACTGACTATTCGGTACGTATCCTTACTGTAATATATTATACAATAAGAATAAATATATGAATTGGCATGGAAAAGAAACTTTTTAGAATGAATATAAAATCTTTTACTTAATAACATCTTATTTTACAGGGAAGTGTAAACTTAGGTATGAACATCAATAAAAACCTGCTAGAAAAACTGAGACAGGAAGAGAAGATTCCCAACAGAAGAGTTAGAGGCTTTATAGATTAAATTTTATAATAAATATATTATTATTCGTTGGTTATTATTGACGTAAAACATTCGAAATATTATAGTTTACTTAATAAAATTTGTTCATTTACACTGTCAGGAATTTTATATCTAACGCCATTTTAATGTGTACTGGTCTCATTATTTCTAGTAAAAATTAGTGAATGGTTAACTAAACATGTCATGGGTACATAAATAATGATAAATAAAGGAAGACTGATCATTATATTAATAAGAGGGTATTCTATTTACTTTTTCGATATGTTAGTCACCATGTGAAGAATTCAAGATGGGAATCCTACAACTGAAATCATAGATAACTTAAAGTGGAGACAAAATAGTGAATAAAAGGTAATTACTTTCTAATAGCAATTCATATATAATCGAAGAGGAATTTCGGTTTTGAATGAGAGAAGGTAGGTAGCTATTTATTTTTTCAAAGAAATTAAATTACATACTAGCTATATGATAAAAGTGCTAATAATTTACCGATAAGTGCATTTTTTATTGTTTAATAACGAAGATAAAAAAACTGAAAAGATTTTAAAAATTCTACATGTCCTCAAGGCTGAGGACGTACTGCTTGAAGGCAAAGAGAAGACTCTCAGCCTTGAAGAAGTCACCTGCTGTGTTTGGCAGTCTGTTGAGAATAGACTCGAGCAAAGTAACTGAGTCTGAGGGGGACACGTTCGGGTTCTTCAGCTGTGATGGGTTCTGCAACAAAAACATTTATGACAACGAGAATCTTCTTAGCGAGATATCCCAACGTAATTCAAGAAATGAAGCTACTTTTGGTAACTCAAAATGTGCACAACTCTACACACCAATATAGCATGTTTCGACTCACCAATCCCATGACCCACAAAGTGAGTGTCGGGTCCATGGCTGCTTTAAGAGTTCCAATGTTCATGCTAGTGTCCAGTATGTGTTTGTAGCGGCACCCAGCCAGCAGCAGGAGGTTCTGACAGAGCTGAGTGTGTTCCGACATGTAGAGTGTTGCCTCAGCAGCCAAACTATCCATACCGTGACTGTAAAGCTCTATCACTTGGAAGCGGTAGAGGTGGTCAGTCTTCACGCCGTACAGTTTGCCAAGGTCAATGCAGTCTTGAGCGTGGCAGTTGGAGAATTCCTCACGAGTGGCATTGTCGCTGAGGGTGCCTATGGATTGGGTCAGAGCCCCCGTCAGAAACTTCAGTCTGTTGTTATTGATCGTAGAAGACTCCTCCATGTTCCCCAGGGAGAATTGGATGTGAAGAGACTTGTGGAAAACTGCTCGGCACTGAGGAAGATAAAGGATAGAATTAACATACTAAGGGACTACGAAATGAAATATTTTTTATTTATACTGTCATTAGGGAGCGGTTTACGGTTTCAAGTTCTTTTGATTACCAAATGATAATTTAAACCAGGTTACTATTCATTATTTATATCTATTAAATAAAATTAAAATTCAACAAAAAGATTTATAACAATCAAAATATATCCATTATTGCTAACTCACCCTGTCATTGAAAAGCGTGTATATCTTAGCGTCTGTGATGCCAATATCAAATATGAGTGCGAGTGTGTCAGCCAATTGCAGGTGAATGAAGGCAAGGTCATAAGATGTCATGTTCTGCAGCACTGCCACCTCTGAGAGACTCTTAGGACCTGTGTGAGTAGTCTTCTCCTCCACATCAACACGACCGTCACCCTGCAAGAAAAAAACAATATACTTGAAGGAAAAAGCTATCGGTCAGTTACACATCTTCGGTCATATAAGAAAATTTCATAAAATAATTGAAATAGATGATTATATTTTTTCTTTCGTGGGCGAAAATGTGGAACCGTTTCATAACTCTGAACTTCCCCATGAGAAGTCTATCCAAAGAGCACCACAAACTTAGCATCAATGAAGCGCTTGGTAACAAACCTTAGCACCAATGAAGCGCTTGGTAACAAACCTTAGCACCAATGAAGCGCTTGGTAACAAACCTTAGCACCAATGAAGCGCTTGGTAACAAACCTTAGCACCAATGAAGCGCTTGGTAACAAACCTTAGCATCAATGAAGCGCTTGGTAACAAACCTTAGCACCAATGAAGCGCTTGGTAACTAACCTTAGCACCAATGAAGCGCTTGGTAACAAACCTTAGCATCAATGAAGCGCTTGGTAACTAACCTTAGCATCAATGAAGCGCTTGGTAACAAACCTTAGCATCAATGAAGCGCTTGGTAACTAACCTTAGCACCAATGAAGCGCTTGGTAACAAACCTTAGCATCAATGAAGCGCTTGGTAACTAACCTTAGCACCAATGAAGCGCTTGGTAACAAACCTTAGCAACAATGAAGCGCTTGGTAACAAACCTTAGCACCAATGAAGCGCTTGGTAACTAACCTTAGCATCAATGAAGCGCTTGGTAACAAACCTTAGCATCAATGAAGCGCTTGGTAACTAACCTTAGCACCAATGAAGCGCTTGGTAACAAACCTTAGCATCAATGAAGCGCTTGGTAACTAACCTTAACACCAATGAAGCGCTTGGTAACAAACCTTAGCATCAATGAAGCGCTTGGTAACTAACCTTAGCACCAATGAAGCGCTTGGTAACAAACCTTAGCACCAATGAAGCGCTTGGTAACAAACCTTAGCACCAATGAAGCGCTTGGTAACTAACCTTAGCATCAATGAAGCGCTTGGTAACTAACCTTAGCATCAATGAAGCGCTTGGTAACAAACCTTAGCAACAATGAAGCGCTTGGTAACAAACCTTAGCACCAATGAAGCGCTTGGTAACTAACCTTAGCATCAATGAAGCGCTTGGTGTGGTAAGGCATCTTAGTTGTTGAGGAGTCTTCGTAGATGTTAGTCACTGGCTTCTCCTCTGGGGGAGTGAGTAGAGCATCTAGGCTCCTCTGCTCCTCCTCTTGTAGCCTCCTGACATGAAAAATTGTAACCGTTACCAAGATTGAATAATGGTATATAATACCAAAATAAAAACTATTGTATCAAATAGCAATATAAAAAAAATAGTATCCAGTACCAAAATGAAATAATAGTATATGTTACAAATGAAGAATAGTATTCTATATTTACACACTGCAAGAATGATTCAGTTTTAACCTCAAAATATTTCAGACAGTTTACAAACGGATCAGCTATCGAAATGGTGGTGCAGTAAATCATAAAGCCGTGCGCACACCAAAAGAGATATGGCAAGAAAAATAGTACCTGATCACGTCAAAACAGAGTGCTAAAACCTATTACAGTGCAGGATATTAAATTCATTCATCTTGAATTAGTGTCAAATTGAAGTGTGCATACAGAATTATCTAGTATCTTCAAATGTCTAAATACGTACAATCATTCTTTCTCCCTTCTGACTTTCTTTCTGCGTGTGCACTAGGTAGTGTTACCAGTTCAATATCTCTGTTTTTGTGAGCACGGCCTAATGCTTATTATTTTGTAGCTACTATACAAAATAAAGTTTCTAACTAACCTAATTGTCAATCATTACTTTCTATTAGCAATGCAGGTTGTAGCTTCATGTAGTTACCATGTTTACATTATTTTAGTAAAATGCGAACCTATTGTATAATTTCATAAAGTAAAATATAACCACTTCTCATCCATCTAGTTTTTTAACCAAAATATATTGAAAATAGTTAATAGGTTTCATAACAATCATTATCTACATGCTATTTCAATCGCTTTGAAGTAAATAATCATCTCTTACTGATAGTTTAGACCAGGATTTCTCAAAGTGGTCCGCAGTGATTCTATGAACCAGAGGTAGGTTCATGAAGTTTCCTTTTATTATAAAAGGGGCGTTTCAATGAAGTTTATTTATTTTAAACAGAAAAAATATCGATGAAAAGGTTACATTTTACATAAATTATAGATTTAAAAAAAGTTTATTAATATATAATATTCCCCTTTCGATAGTTTCTATGGAAGGTTACCAAAGAAAATAGAGTACAGCACAACTCAGACTTTTATAGAAGAGAGTGTTTAAATTGTATTGTCAGTGTCACAGCGTGTAAAATCTTAGACAGGCTTGCAGATATAGATACTGGTGCTTTGAATTGAGAGGATTTTGCTGTTTATTGCTGGTTGATATCCTTGTGTATATGTGTATACCATGCTGAACTCTTATTCATTTCTGAATGTCTTTGTTAGAACAATATTCTAGTCTTACCAAAATTACAAATCCCTTATTAACTTCTTTTGCTACTACTTAATTATGTGAAAAGGTATTCTCAACTCTAATAATTATGAAAACCAAGCAACGCAATAGGCTTCATGTTCACCTTGGAACCTTGATGTAAGCTGGTATTCTTGATGCTTCAGGGCTTCCTATTTCGCATCGCACTCTTCATTTATTCAGGTTTCATTCACACTATCTCATCAAGTATTCCAATCTGTCTAATGTATTGAAGCAGTCTGTGGAGGTCATCTGGTTGGTCTTTGTTTTCGGTTAGTATTAGCTTCATTGTTTCGTTTGGTTCCTGTGTTGCTTCTGGGTATATTCTTCGTCTAGTGTCCGAGTGTGTTGGACACTCTGCTATTATATGTTTCACTGAGAGTGGTACAATGCGGTCATCACAGTAGGGTTGTTCTCTATTTTCCATGAGGTGTTGGTGGGTTATCTTTGTATGTCCTATTCTTAGTCTGGTTAGTATGATTGAGTGTTTTTTATTTGATTGGTTACTTGATGGCCAGTAATCTACAGTCTCCTTCAGAGAACGGAGTTTATTAACGGGTACATTCCTCCATTCTTCTTTCCAGACGCCTCTCACTTTCTTTTTGATAATAGAGTACCAGTCTTTGTATGGTATTTTCAGATTCATTATCGGGGTGTTCTGGGTTGCGGCTTCTGCCGCCATCCTATCTGCTTTCTCATTGCTGGGGATATCCACATGGGATGGACACCAGCAGAATTGAATCTTTTTGTTCATCATTTGTAATCTAATGACAGTTCTTACTATTCTGGAGATCAAGGGGTGAGTGGAGTCGTAGTGTAGGAGTACACTCAGCGCGCTACGTGAATCACATAGCAAGATGAATTCTTCCTGGTTTACTGATTCTATCATCTTCAGGGCACATAGTAGTCCGCAGAGCTAAGCCGTAAAGATTGAGCTCTCAGCCATCAGCTTTATCTTGATACATCCTCTCAGGCTGGCAGCAGAGCATCCGACTCCCATCTCACTCTTAGATCCATCAGTGTAGATGGGGAATTGATGGTGATGGTGCTGGCTGAAGTGATCATTGAAGTAGCTTCTCATAGTGTAGCTATCGCAAGAGTCTTTTTTTGGATAGTCATGTTTTGTAGAGGATGCTAGGGTTTATCTGCCATGTTGGTTGGTTGGAAAATTTGAAAGGTAATGTCGAGATATTCAAATGGAGATTGTTTAAGTTTTGTCTGATAAGGTTTGCAGTGCTTGTTACTGAGTGGTTTAGGTCATGGTCATCTTGTGCTTGGTGAACATATGGGTAGGTTGCAGAGGTTTGTAGTTGGAGGGTTCTTGCATAATACTGCATTATCAATTGAGATCTTCTGGCAATCAAAGGGCTCTCACCACTCTCTGCATATAGGCTTATCATTGGTGATGACCTATATGCTCCAGTGCATAGTCTGATTGCTGAATTGTGGATTGGATCTAGTAATTTTAGGATGTTGTCTTTAGCAGAGGAGTATATGGTGCTTCCATAGTCTAGCTTGGATCTGATGATCGCCCTGTACAGTCGTAGCATGATCACTCTGTCAGATCCCCAAGATGTGTGGGAGAGGCATTTTAGGATATCAAGTCTCTTCATACAGTCATTTTTAATCCTTTTTATGTGCTCTCTCCAAGTCATCTTGTGATCGAAGATTAAGCCCAAGTATCGAATAGATTCTCTATGAGGGATTATGGATCCGTTGAGCGTCAGATGTGCAAGGGGTTGCCATTTTCGTTTTTGGTGGAAGTAGATACAGTTAGTTTTAGGAGCGGAGAAGGTGAAACCATGTGTTGTGGCCCAGTGGTTGATGGAGTTTATTGCAGTTTGGAGTCTTCTTTCCATGGATGGTCTATAGTTGCCTTGGCAGTATATCAGGAGATCGTCAACGTAGAGAATGGCATTGATGTTATTAGGAGTAGCATCAAGGATGCCACTGGTTGCAATTAAGAACAGGGTACAGCTCAGGACGCTGCCCTGAGGAACTCCCTGCTCCAAACTGTGGTCTTGGGAGAATGAGGTTCCTATTTTTGTTTTGTATAGTCTATTCTGTAGAAACTGTTGGAGATATACTGGAAGTTTTCCTCGTAGGCCAAATTCATAAATGGTGTTAAGAATTCCATGTCTCCAGGTGGTGTCATAAGCCTTGCGAAGGTCAAAAGAGACACATAGAATCTGTTCCTTTTGGTTAAGAGCGTTATGGATGTCTGAGGAGAATTTGCTTACTGCATCTATTGTACTGTGCATTTTTCTGAAGCCGAATTGATGAGGTGGGATGAGGTTTGAGGATTCAAGTATGATGGTGAGTCTTGCATTTATTATTTTCTCCATGAGTTTACCTACACAGCTTGTGAGGGATATCAGTCTGTAATTTTCTTCTATTGTAGGTGTTTTTCCAGGTTTAGGAAATGATAGGACAATGCTTGTTCGCCAGTTGGTTGGGAAGATGCCGGAGTCAAATATTTTGTTCATTATTGATAATAAGAAGTGTTGGCTACTTTCATCTGAGTTTTTAATCATGTTATAGCTTATTTTGTCCTCTCCTGTAGCAGAATTACCACATAGAGAGAGCATGCGTTTGAATTCTATGATTGTAAGTGGGCTATTGTATTTTAGATCTTGTTGCGTCTTGAAGTTTATAGTATGCTCTTTTGATCGTTGCAATCTTCTGAACTGTTGATTGTAGTTTCTATTGCTGATTATAGTTTCATAGTGAGTTGCCATCATTTCAGCAACCGTCTCGCTGTCAGTATCTGGTTATTCTTGATGAGGTATGGGGGTTTGGTGCTATGGTATGTTCCTCTGATTTTTCGTATTTTCTTCCAAATTGGATATAGTGTTTATATTGATTTTGGATACATATTTTTGCCATGAGAGTATTTTGGATTCATTTTGAATTTTCTTGGCTATTGCACGAGCCCTGCAGTAGGCTATCTTATCTGCAATGAGTTTGCTGCGTTGGTATCTGCGTAGGGCTATTTTTCGTTCTCTGATTGCATTGGTACATTCGGGGGTCCACCATGGTACGGTTTTAGTGTAGATTTTGCCTGATGATTTAGGAATAGAGATGTTCGCTGCATCGATGATGTGATTATTGTATATATCTATGAGTTCATCAATTGTATTGTTATTGGTTAGGGATTCGTAGTCTTCTATTGTAGTACTTTGTTGAAATGTTTGCCAGTCTGCTCTGTGCTCTAAGAACCTAGGTTCAGCCTCAGTTGCTATCTCTACTATCACAATCGGGTAGTGGTCACTACCATGAAGGTCATCCAAAGTTGACCATGATAATTCCGTGGATAGGATTGCAGAGCATAAAGTGATGTCGATGGCAGATGTTGTTCCAGTCTGAGTGTGGAGATGGGTGGCATTACCTGTATTTAGTATTGATAAGGATGAGGAGAGTAGCAGATTTTCTATTGTGCGTGATCTTGCATCAGGTTGGTTACAGCCATTATCCCACAAGGGATGTCTTGAGTTGACCCCAACAATAACTGGTGGAGGAAGTTTATCTATAATTGTGTTAATTTCATCAAGTTGTATAAATTACCTTGGAGGTAGGTATATATTAAGTATCGTGTACTGTCTGAAAAGCTGTATTCTGAATGCTGAGGCTTGGAGATTAGTCTGGACGTTAAGTATGGAGTGGGGTATATCTCTTCTTATTAGGGTTGCAAGTCCATGTCCTGGGATTGGAGCATGGAAGTCACTATATACACTATAGCTATTTGGTGGGCGAAGTGGTTGATGGTTTAACATGGTTTCTTGTAGAATAACTATTGCGGGGTTTTCTTGATTCAGTAATTTACATAGATCTTCATATTTTGCTCTATAGCCTTGACAATTCCATTGTATTATCTTGTGTTGGGGATTCATATGGATCTGGTGGGCTATTTCTTGTTGTGCTGTGCATTTTTCTCTTTCTTCCTGTCCTTGAATGCTTTACGAGCAGTATTCAGTATGTCGTTTTCTATTTGGGTTATTTCATGTAAATCTGGGGCTGGGTTTTGTTTCTCAATTTTGTCAGGTGGTATGGTGGTTTCCATTGGTTCGCTATCATTTCGGATAGGGGAATGATAGTTTCCGTCATGTTTGGGAATTTTAGATGGTTTATTATGCTTTTTCTTGGTTTTATTTCGTTCTGGTGAAGATGAGTCAGTTCTGCATAATGTTCTTTCGGTGGATGTTCTCTGTTCCATGTTGTAGTTTGGTGTATAATCATTGTTGTTATTATCGTTATTGCAAATAGATTCCTCAATTCTTTGTTTTGGCATGTTATTATTACTATTATCTTTAGTTTTGTCTGTTGGTTTGGTAGCGGTTGCCGCTGCATATGATTTTGCAGTTGGGTTGAAGGTGGAGTTTACCTTAGCTCTGGCTTCAGCAAAAGAAAGGTGTTCCTTCGTTTCGAGGGCCAGTATTTCTTTTTCTATTAGATATTTAGGGCAGGTTCTAGAGGATACACTATGAGGTTCTTTGCAGTTTGCACAATTAATAGGGAGTGTACATGTTTGCTGGTTATGGTCTCCTATTATATCGTTGCTGCATCGACCACAGACTGGCACCGGTTTCCTGCATTTGGCTCCAGAGTGTCCATTCGGTGGCAGTTGAAGCATCGTCTGGGAAGGGGTATATAAAGTCTTACTCTTTCTATTAATCCTGTTCTGATGGTGATACGGTCTGGTGGGTTAGGTGTATTGAAGGTCAGTATTAGTGTTGTAGTAGGTTCCGGGTTGGGTGACTTTGCATTTCTCACAATTCTTCGGCAGCTGAGGACTCCCTGTTCAGCAAGTCCCTCTGCGATTTCTTCATCTTTATATCCCTTGAGGAGTGCACAAGTGATCACTCCCTGGGATTTATTATGATGTTCATGGGGTGTTACAATGATTTGTTCAGAGAGTAGTTCGGTCATTTGTTGCAATTTTAGTCCTTGTGCTGCTGATCTAACTTCTATGGTCCATGTCTTATTATTGTAGTCTTCAGATATTCTTTCAAATGGTCCAATTAGGTTTCTGATGGCTCTATCGACTTTGAACATATTTAGTTTAGTTAGGTTTGCATCACTTTTAGATTTAATTGAGTAGTATTTTATAAAGTTCTTGGTGGAGTACATTTCGTCAAAGGCGTTTTTCTCTCTACGTTCTCTTGGTCTGGTAGACGATCTACCTGTAGGTTTGTCCACTACCTGGACATGTGCATTGGATTTTGATGCACAGGGCATATTGGAAGATTGGGGCTCTCCCGAGCCACTTGGATTTTGAGTTATTCCAGGTACAGAGTCAGATGGAGATGCGTTCGTTGCCGGGGTGTCGCTCAATTGGACCGGAAGATTCTTAGCACCCCCTTGCCCCCCACTCAGCGACGACTGGAGGGGCTGCCCGGGACTGGGGGCCGTGGCCATATTTGTACTTTTCATATTTGATAATACCTATATCGGAGGGGATTTTTGGTAAGGTTGCCTTCCTTTTTGGGTTTTCCGCGTCAGTTACCAGAGGTCTATCGTCGTGAGCTATTGGTCTGGCTCCTCCGTGAGGACCTCTCCAGCATGATTGCATCTTCCGGGGTGACTAGGTCACCCCACTGGCACAGCTCCTCGCTTCATCGAAGCGCTCAAGCCCCCCCACAACGTCAATGTTGCCCACTAGACACGAGATGCAACTCGCTCTTTCTAGAACCTCTCCTTAAATTGAATCTTCGATTCCTAAGAAACAAAACCATTTTAGTCTACTATATATTAAAGTAAATAATGATATGTTATCTCTCAATTTTTTAATATTTTGTAATATAGAAATAGTACCATAGTCATCCCTCTTCAATGCTTGTCTATGCCGGGTTTTCTTTTGAGTTTCTATGATAGACATTATCATCATATTAATTTACTATTTTGTTTGTAATTCAATAAATAATTTATTATTTTCAAAACCAATTTTCTTATCCATATGATGTGCAATAACTAGTGTACTAGTTACAAAAAGGATCCAAATTATTCAAAATTTGGTTGTGTATTTAATATTAAAGTATAGATGTATTTTCAAATGTTACATAGATTGATTGATTTATAGTGCTCATGACGCTTTTGGCGAATTCCATCTTGCGTCGATATCTGCTAGTAGGGAGTTTCAGGTACTATATAATCTCATCAATCATACCTATTTCCGTCAAATAGTCTTATCAATTTTTCAGAGTTATACAGTTCACTTGTTTTCTCAGAGAGAATCAGTCTGAGTGTGGCGTCGGGATCAAGCTCTGCACTTTCGGGGTAATAACGTAGTCTCACATCAGAGCTTGATGGGCACTCTGCCAAGAAATGCTTTACTGATAGAGGGACCAGGCAGTCTTCACAGTACGGCACTGGTCCCTGTTCCATAAGGTACTGGTGAGTTGCCTTGGTGTGGCCAATACGCAGTCTAGTTAGGATAATGGAATGTTTCCGGTTGTCAATCTGGCTAGACTCCCAGCAAACCACAGAGTCCTTTAGCTTCCTCAGCTTATTCATTTCAGTCTGTAGCCACTCCTCTCTCCATTTCTCTCTAATTTTCCGCCGTATCACAGGATACCAGTCCCTGTAAGGAGTTTCTTCATTACTTATCATATTGTCAGATCTAGAAATCTCCGTAGCAATCTGGTCAGCTCGTTCATTTCCGGGGATGCCAACATGTGCTGGACACCAACAAAATTTAACGTGTTTCCCTTTGTGATGGAGTCTGATAAGCCAGACTACAATCTTGCTTATGAGAGGATGGGTCGAATCATAGTGATCGACTACTTGTATGGCACTACGTGAATCACTAAAGATCACAAAGGATTCACTGTGTGTACTATTGATAATTCGAAGGCCATTCAAGATTCCACAGAGCTCCGCTGTGAATATACTGCTTTCTGTCATCATATTCATTTCCTTACTACCAGCGATACTCACAGCAGAGCATCCCACACCAACTTCGTTCTTTGCACCATCTGTAAATATATGTACCTGATCTCTATGAAACTGGTCAACATGTTCATTGAAGTAGGCTCTCATGACTTGATCACTACACGAGTCCTTTTTCGGATACATGTAGCTCTCACACCTGATGTCTGGCACCAACTGCCACGTAGGAGTTTCCACAAAGGAGAAAGGCAAGGTAGCTATATTGATATTGAGGCTCTCGCACGCATCCTTAATACGACATGCAGTGGTGCTCCCACTATTACGGTTTGTAATAATATCCTGCTGGACATATTGAAATGCAACAGTGGAAGGCGCTTGTAGAGATCTTGAGTAGTACTGCATCATTAGTTGAATTCTTCTCTTTTTCAATGGAGGCTCCCCACTTTCAGAGTAGAGACTCAACACTGGGGAGGATCTGTATGCTCCAGTGCACAGGCGGATTGCCGCATTGTGCACCGGATCAAGAAGCTTCAGAGTGGATTCAGACGCAGAGTCGTAAATAAATGATCCATAATCAAGTTTAGACCTAATTATGGATCTATAAAGTCTTAACATCGTAGTGCGGTCAGATCCCCAGCTGGTGTGGGACACACACTTCAAAATATCCAGCCTCCTCATGCAATCAGTCTTTAGTGATTTAATGTGGTGTTTCCAAGTCAGTTTGAAGTCTACTTCCATACCTAGGTATTTAATGGTTTCTCTATTGGGGATGATTATATTGTTTAAGGTAAGTTTCAGAGGGGTTTGAAATTTTCGTTTGCGGTGGAAGTGAATGCAGTTAGTTTTTGATGGTGAAAATGTGAAGCCGTGAGATTCTGTCCATTCTTGTATTTTATTTATGGTCGTTTGTAGTCTTCTCTCAAGTACCGGTACATAATTCCCCTTACAATATATCAACAGGTCATCGACATAGAGAATAGCACCTACATTGTTCGGAATGCATCCCAAAACACCATTGATTGCCAAAGAGAAGAGGGTGCAGCTTAGTACTCCCCCCTGTGGAACGCCTTGATCCAATGTGTGATAGCGTGATAGTGTGTTTCCAATTTTTGTTCGAAACGTTCTGTTGGTCAAGTAATTGCGTACGAATATCGGCAGGCTGCCTCTCAAGCCAAAGTTGTGCATTGCCTGAAGAATCCCATAATGCCAAGTGGTGTCGTAGGCCTTCCTCATATCAAAGGAGACACAGAGCACCTGTTTCTTACTATCAAGGGAATTATTAATGTCAGTGGTGAACTTATTCAGTGCATCTGTTGTACTATGCATTCGTCTGAAGCCAAATTGGTTGTCCGGGATCAGTTTAGAGGTCTCAAGAACGATTGATAACCGGATATTAATGATTTTCTCCATCAGTTTACTCACGCAACTTGTTAAGGATATGGGTCGGTAATTTTCTTCAATAGTTGATGGTTTGCCAGGCTTAGGGAATGATATCCATTGCCTTGGATATTCTCCAGTGAAGAATATTTTATTCATAATTGCTAACAGAAAAGTAATGCTGGATTCATGCGATTTTCTGATCATGCTGTAGGTAATCTTATCTTCTCCAGCTGCGGTATTTGCACAGAGAGATAGAGTTCTGCTAAGTTCTAGACTAGTAATAGGGCTGTTATACTTTTCTTCATCTGTCGAGTCAAATTGTAACACCTTTTCCTTTCTCTGCCTTATCATTTTAAATTTTGGGCAGTATGATTCATTGCTTGATATTTTCTCATAATGGCATGCCATGATTTCTGCTATTTCAGACTCATCAGTGATGTGTTGATCGTCTTTTATCAGACATGGAGCAGTATAATTGCTGTATTTGCCTCTTATTTTGCGTATTCGCTTCCATATTTTGTTCATGGGTGTATTTATATTAAGACTACTGACAAATCTCTGCCAAGAGCCCTTCTTTGCCTCAGCCTGAACTCTCTTTGCTTTCGCTCTCTTTTTACAATATTCAACTTTATCAATTACAAGTTTAGTTCTATTATATTTCTTGTATGCTTCTTTTCGTTGATTAACGGCTATCTGGCATTCGGTACTCCACCAGGGGACCCTATTTGGTCGTGGAGCACTTGTTGATTTAGGAATTGCAATGTCAGCTGCCTTAATGATAAGTTTATTGAAAATTTCAATGAGTTCATCACTATTATGGTGAGTCAACAGATCTTCTGGATTTTCGATATAAGTTTCTCTATTGAATGTGGTCCAGTTAGCCCAGTGTTCCATGAATCGAACCTCAGCCACATGTGGATCCACATTACTGACCTCGACAACAACAGGATAGTGGTCACTACCATACAACTCATCTAGTGTTCGCCAACTCAGCTCTGTTGATACGTTAGCAGTACATAGGGATAGATCAATGGCAGAGGAGGTTGCAGTCTGGGGAGAGATGGGCGGGAAAGTACTTCCCAAGTACCAAGTAAAAGTACTAAGTAACAAGTAAGTACTTCAAGTACTACTTGAAGTACTTTCCAAAAAGTACTTTGAATAATTACTTAGAAGTACTTTTTACAAGTACTTGTTACTTTCCAAGTAAAAAGTACTTTGCAAAGTACATTTTTCCTTTCAGTCAAGAGATTTTAAAAGATTAGTTCTAAAATCTGTACAAAATTAATTCTTTTTCTCATCAAAACTGTATTTACAGCAACTGGATAAAAACTGGAGTTTGAAGAGGTCCAACATGTTGGAAAATTGTTTGTCAAGTAGTAAAATTGAAAACTTTGTCAAACAGTAGAATCGAAAACTAAGACTGTAAGACATTGTATACTTTCATGTGACGGTGAATATTTATATATTCTGACATACAATCATGTATAGAGACTGAGTTATATTGACCAATTTAAGTACATTGAATATAATTATTTTTGATACCTAGATATCACAACCAATATTTACCAAACACATTGACGAATTATAAGCGTGTGGACGTGTACAGTGAGTCACTGTGATGATGTACTTACTATCAGAGTAAAGAGTCATTGTGATTTGTGATGATGTACTATCAGAGAAAAGAGTCACTGCGATGATGTACTATCAGAGAAAAGAGTCACTGTGATGATGTACTATCAGAGAAAAGAGTCACTGTGATGATGTACTATCAGAGAAAACAGTCACTGTGATGATGTACTATCAGAGAAAAGAGTCGCTTTGATGATGTACTATCAGAGAAAAGAGTCACTGCGATGATGCACTATCAGAGAAAAGAGTCATTATGATGATGTACTATCAGAGAAAAAAGTCACTGAGAAGATGTACTATCAGAAAAAAAGTCACTGAAGAGATGTACTATCAGAGTTAACAGTATAAATTATTAGTTTTTTAATTGTATAGTAAATGTACTTGGTACTTCTAAGTACTTTAAAAAGTACTTCATACTTGTACTTTGAAAGTTCTTTTTTATTTGAGTACTTGGGCAACTACTTCAAGTACATTGATTTACGAGTACTTGTACTTAGTACTTAAGTACTTTCGATGTACTTTTCGCCCATCTCTGAGTCTGGGTATGGAAGTGTGTAGCAGCACCACCATTCAGCACCACTAATGATGTGTTCAGAAGTGCGGTCTCAATAACTCTAGATCTGGCATCTTGCTGGACGCAGCTGCTATCCCACATAGGATGTCTTGAGTTAAAATCTCCACACATAATGGTGGGTGGTGGTAATTGATCCATCAGTGCAGTGAGGTCGTTCAAATGGAGAGTATCACTGGGTGATGTATATATGTTGCAAATGGTATACTGTCTATCCAAGCCAACTCTAAATGCCATTGCTTGCAAATTGGTTTGAATTGGTATTTTCATGTGAGGAGTATCTCTTCTGACCAGTACTGCCAGGCCTTTGCCTGGTGTAGGGGAGTTGAACTCAGTATAGATATTATACCCTCTCGGTGGGCGAGAAGGTGACTCACTTAGCATGGTTTCTTGTAGAAGGATAATCGATGGTAGTAGAGAACTTAGTATAGTACAAAGGTCCTCGTACTTCGACCGGTACCCTCGACAGTTCCATTGCAAGATTCTGTGTTTGTTATCCATTATCGTTGTTTAATGAATTATTTCGATGGGTTTTCCTCCCTCTGCTTGCTTTTCGTACAGAATTCCATATTTCTATTTATTTACTAGATCTAGACTGGGATCTAGAACGTTCAGAGGCAATATTTAGTGAGCCTCTTCTCTTGCCTCTATCAGGAGGCTCAGTTGTCTCCATCATTTCAGGATTCTCCTGAACTCCAGAGCCTGATGGCTTATCATCAGTCTTTGGATGTTTGATGGATTTGGGTGTGTGAGAATCTAGTTGCTCGTTTGAAGAAGAATTAGATCTATCTAATCTTCTTTTAGCTGTTGTCTTGGTATTACAATGTTCATTCTCATTGTGTTTCTTGCTGTTATTATTATTGATGTCAATTGTGGGTGGTAGAATGGTCTTTGGAGGTTCGGGATTAGTTACGGCAGCGTAAGTGCGGACTCTTGAGTTGTGAGTAGCATTGATTTTAGCTCTTGCTTCAGCAAATGTCAAATGTTCTTTCGTTTTTATTGTGAGAATTTCTTTTTCAAATAAGTATTTAGGGCAATTTCTTGAGGACACACTATGCGGTTGATTACAGTGAATACAACTGACTGGTAGTTGGCATGTTTCAGTTTTGTGATTTTCATTTGCGTCTCCACCGCAACGGGCACACACCGGCAAGATTCTTCGACACCTTGCACCAGAGTGTCCATATTGCTGGCAGTTGAAACATCTCCTGGGTAAGGGTATGTATGGTCTCACCCTCTCTTTTAACCCAGTCCTGATGATGATACTATCAGGAGGGGAAGAGGTGTTAAACGTCAAAATAAGAGTGCTAGTAGGTTCTGGTGTCTGTGACTTAGGGTTTCTGACAATTCTCCTGCATTGGATGACTCCATGCTCTGCCAGTCCCTCAGCTATATCTTCATCTGAATATCCCTTTAGAATTGCACAGGTGATTACTCCTCTAGATTGATTATAGCTTTCATGAGATGTTACAGTGACTGGCTCCTGCAAGAGGCTAGTCATCTCCATCAGTTTCTTCCCCTGTTCTTCACTCTTTACTTCCACAGTCCAAGAATTGTTTTGATAATCTTCAGATATCTTTTCACATATTCCAATTTTATTTCTGATGGCTTTATCAACCTTAAACACATTCAGTTTAGTGAGATTGGATTCTCCTTTAGGTTTAACATTGAAAAATCTAGTAAATTTTCGTTGTCCAAATATTTCTTCTAGACTAGGTCTAGAGGATGTGTTCACAGGTCTAGCAGGATTTCTGCCCTTTGGTTTACTCGTTTTCCGTGTAGCCGGAGTAGGTACATCGGGTTTTTGTGCACCTTGAGATGTTGTAGGAGATTGGGGCTCTCCCAGGTTAGAGTTGTTCGAAGAGTAGTCCATATCAGTGTCCAAATCGTGATCGGTGCCAGTCGTTTTCTGAGCAGGGCTGGCCTGGTCTCCACCAAGCCCTGGATCAGCTAGTTGATGACGGACAGTCTTCTCCTGATCTGAGAGAGACCGACCGAGCGCGACACTCCTACTGCTATCCGCAATAGGAGTCCCGTTAACGCTGTTAGCTTTTATTTCATTAGTAGACTTTATCATAGTTTCTATTTGTACCCTATAGATAGGGGGGTTTATTAATGGGGTCACCTTCCCCAACTATTCTCTTCATAGCTGAGCCATATCAGTTTCCAGTCATTTCCAGGGGTCCGTCCACACCATCTCTTAGTCTGGAGCCTCAGGTAGAGCCAATCTAGCATGATTGAATCTGCCTGAGGGTCGAGACCCCCAGCTAGCATAGCCTCTACCATCATTGGCCCACACAAGCCCCCTCACCACGGCAAGGTGGATAGCTCGAGGGGGTTCAAATGTTACAACTTTTATCTATAATTTCATAATATTGCTCTACAGTCTTGATCCCAATTATATAGCATATCAATACATATTAATTTCCTGAAGTATTGACACTATATCTACGTTATAAATATGAAGGTGGTTCGTAGATCTTCAGTAATTTTCAGTTTAGGTTCGAGAGAAATGAAAGTTTCGGAACTACTGGTTTAGACAATCAAAAGTTAGTTAGTTAGTTGTATCCAGAATTCATGGTGCTTCAGCGACGTGGCCATTTCGCACCGCTAATCATTCATTCTTCAGGTTCTCCATCCCTTATATACGTCTGATGTCAATATTACAGTCTCTCAAGAAGTTAACTAGTCCACCAATGTCAAATACAGCCCCCTCCTTTTCAAGACAATCAGAAGAATGTGGAGAACAGACTCTCTGCTCCTTAAACTACTCACCGAGTCTCCCTGCGTCTTCTCTCCATAGCAGTGAGATTCTCCTCAACCTTCCTAACCACTGTGTGCTGCCAGAAAGTGTCAACATTGGCAATGTGAGCCTTCTGCACCTCACACTCACTGTTACTCTGTGGAGAAAAAAAATATTAGGGAAAAGACTCACTGTGATGATGTACTATCAGAGAAAAGACTCACTGTGATGATGTACTATCAGAGAAAAGAGTCACTGTGATGATGTACTATCAGAGAAAAGAGTCACTGTGATGATGTACTATCAGAGAAAAGAGTCACTGTGATGATGTACTATCAGAGAAAAGAGTCACTGTGGTGATGTACTATCAGAGAAAAGAGTCACTGTGGTGATGTACTATCAGAGAAAAGAGTCACTGTGATGATGTACTATCAGAGAAAAGAGTCACTGTGGTGATGTACTATCAGAGAAAAGAGTCACTGTGATGATGTACTATCAGAGAAAAGAGTCACTGTGATGATGTACTATCAGAGAAAAGAGTCACTGTGATGATGTACTATCAGAGAAAAGAGTCACTGTGATGATGTAATATCAGAGAAAAGATTCACTGTGATGATGTACTATCAGAGAAAAGAGTCACTGTGATGATGTACTATCAGAGGAAAGAGTCACTGTGATGATGTACTATCAGAGAAAAGAAACACTGATGATGTACTATCAGAGAAAAGAAACACTGTGATGATGTACTATCAGAGAAAAGAGTCACTGTGATGATGTACTATCAGAGAAAAGAGTCACTGTGATGATGTACTATCAGAGAAAAGAGTCACTGTGATGATGTACTATCAGAGAAAAGAGTCACTGTGATGATGTACTATCAGAGAAAAGAGTCACTGTGGTGATGTACTATCAGAGAAAAGAGTCACTGTGATGATGTACTATCAGAGAAAAGAGTCACTGTGGTGATGTACTATCAGAGAAAAGAGTCACTGTGATGATGTACTATCAGAGAAAAGAGTCACTGTGATGATGTACTATCAGAGAATAGAGTCACTGTGATGATGTACTATCAGAGAATAGAGTCACTGTGATGATGTACTATCAGAGAAAAGAGTCACTGTGATGATGTACTATCAGAGAAAAGAGTCACTGTGATGATGTACTATCAGAGAAAAGAGTCACTGTGATGATATACTATCAGAGAAAAGAGTCACTGTGATGATGTACTATCAGAGAAAAGAGTCACTGTGATGATGTACTATCAGAGAAAAGAGTCACTGTGATGATGTACTATCAGAGAAAAGAGTCACTGTGATGATGTACTATCAGAGAAAAGAGTCACTGTGATGAAGTACTATCAGAGAAAAGAGTCACTGTGATGATGTACTATCAGAGAAAAGAGTCACTGTGATGATGTACTATCAGAGAAAAGAGTCACTGTGATGATGTACTGTCAGAGAAAAGAGTCACTGTGATGATGTACTATCAGAGAAGAGTTAGCTATAGCATGGTGTACTGTGAGTCATTACCTTCATGTTGAGTGTGAGTCATTACCTTCATGATGAGTGTGAGTCATTACCTTCATGATGAGTGTGAGTCATTACCTTCATGATGAGTGTGAGTAACCTCTTCACAGACAGTAGGAAGGGTGTAATCTTCTCCAGACTCATCCTCAGTTTGGTAGTGCTGTGTTTTGCTGTCATTGGTCCACTGAACCTCTCAGTCAGTTCAGACAGTCTCCTGAAGGTGTCTGAGAGGAGTTTCTCCCACATCAGAGTGCAAACTCCTGGGGTTGGAAAGACAATTAGCTGCTGAGACAATTATAACCTAATAAACTAGGCTTGAAAATAACAGGTGAAGTCATTAACTAGGCGATACTAAATTTAAAATGTTTGGTAAAATTAAAAACTGACTAGGATGACAATAGTGTATACTATTGTTCTGTTACTCCAAAAACAAATTTTTTCAAAAAAATTGTATGCTTCAATTTGTCTCGGTGGTGAAATATATAATTATCTATTTTATTATGACTTAAATATGAAATAGTTTAATATTATTCTACTACTATTGTTTGAGTTTATTCACATCTCAACCAAAATATTAAAAAATTGCACAGGGCTTTCAGAATCACCAAAGACAAAATAATATTAGATTTTTCTACCATCTTAACAAAGACTTTGTTTACAGCAAGAGCTTACCGTGCATCACTTGGCAGTTAAGTATGCTTACCGTGCATCACTTGGCAGTTAGGTATGCTTACCGTGCATAACGTGGCAGTTACGTATGCTTACCGTGCATAACGTGGCAGTTACGTATGCTTACCGTGCATAACGTGGCAGTTACGTATGCTTACCGTGCATCACGTGGCAGTTAGGTATGCTTACCGTGCATAACGTGGCAGTCAGGTATGCTTACCGTGCATAACGTGGCAGTTAGGTATGCTTACCGTGCATAACGTGGCAGTTAGTATGCTTACCGTGCATAACGTGGCAGTTAGTATGCTTACCGTGCATAACGTGGCAGTTAGTATGCTTACCGTGCATAACGTGGCAGTTAGTATGCTTACCGTGCATAACGTGGCAGTTAGTATGCTTACCGTGCATAACGTGGCAGTTACGTATGCTTACCGTGCATAACGTGGCAGTTACGTATGCTTACCGTGCATAACGTGGCAGTTACGTATGCTTACCGTGCATAACGTGGCAGTTACGTATGCTTACCGTGCATAACGTGGCAGTTAGGTATGCTTACCGTGCATAACGTGGCAGTTAGGTATGCTTACCGTGCATAACGTGGCAGTTAGTATGCTTACCGTGCATAACGTGGCAGTTAGTATGCTTACCGTGCATAACGTGGCAGTTAGTATGCTTACCGTGCATAACGTGGCAGTTAGTATGCTTACCGTGCATAACGTGGCAGTTAGGTATGCAGGTGGCGACATCCACGGCGTACTTTAGCAGCTCCACCTTGTTAGGTGACTGCAGCCAGGCAGCACTGTACTCCCATGAAATGGTGGGGAGAAGACTGATAGCACTCAGGTTTTCGGGGAAATTGACACTCAGGGAAAGGAGACAACCTGAGTGAAGAGGAAGAAACTAGTAAATATGCTGAGTAAAATATAGCTATATGAAGATCAAATTTTTTAAGGTTAAATTCTCTAAAATACATTCATACCAGGAATTTCATTTCAATACTGCCCAGAAATCAAGTTTATAGTTAGCTACTCTCAAGAGAACCCATATAGTGCACTCGCCCTATAGCTACTTCTTTACAACCTTTTTAAATATATTCATTTATTCTGATGAAAACTACCCAAAACCTCTAATATTTAATGTTTTACATAGCTACAGAACCTAGTGAATGTGTGTGACTATTTTCTGCAGTACCTATGTAACCATTTGGGTGAACTATGTAAAGGTACTCACCATAGACAGCCAAGAGGTCAGAGTCCCAGTGAGGCAAGTCCTGGGGTGCAAATAGCTCAATAATCTTCTCAGGAGAGTCCTCACCCACTGGGGCGGCAGGGGGCGACTCCCCCTCCCTCTCTTTGTAGAGCATTTTCTTAGTGTGTTGGATGTGATTGTCAAGGTACTTCACCATTAGATTACACTCCGCAGAAGTGAAGGAAATTCTCACCAGCCAATGGGACACCACTTCAGAAACACCTCCTAGATAACATTGAAAAGAGGGAATAAGCAATTGATTGTCATTGGTCAACTAGTTACAATGCATATAAATTATACAAAATACAGAAAATCATTTGGATATCAATTATATAAATATTAAATAACGATTATCATCTATTTTTTCTTGCGTGTCCGAAAATGTGGAAATGACCGATAATTAATAAGTTACCCTAGTGCCTGGGAGTCATAACAGTTGGCTCACCTCTTCCCTTTCCTATGAGCATCTTAACAGTTGCCTCAGTGCTCTCGTACTTGCACCTCTCTAGCTTGAGTTTGAGTAACCTCTCTAGGGGGAGGATGCGCTCTATCTGCCGCAGCACCACCGCCCACTGATTGGCTTCAACGGAGGAGCTCTCCCAATCTGAGAGATTGCTGTCATCTGACACAATGTACTTCTGCATGCAGTGACTCATTTCTCTGAACAGATCTACTCGACTGAAATATTCTGCTTTCAAATCTTCACTTTCAGCTGATTCTTTGGCATCATTCACCTCCATGGCGACAGTGTCACATGACTGACTTTTGACACTGTCAGAGGACTGACTTTTCATGATTACATTGTCACTGGATGTTAATTCTCCCGAGCATTCGTTAATGAGAGAAATCCAATGTTTGCTGCCTCTATTAAACCTAGTGGAGAAAAAGATGTTATGGAGATAATAAATGCAATGTCATTATTCACAACATTCCCATACTGTAGCTAGTTAGCAGTCATGATATAGAAAAACTTAACCATTCCAGAAAACATGGAATGAAAAAGTATTTATTTGCCAAGTTAACTGACATAAAATATGAAAGAAAATATATATTGATCAGAAAATTACTATAATCAGTATCTATATATATATTATCAGTTATTTACCTGTTCTCAATTGTGGTGTTGACTGTTTTCCCCATCATGCACATTATGTAAGCCTTTAGAAGTTTGGAAGAGTTGGCAAGCTTTATTCGCAGTTGATTGGTGTTCAAATTGTGTGTGTCTGCTTTGGATTGGAAGTCAAATTCTGTGGAATTAAGAAGAATCAACTAAAGCTAACCGACACATAATAAATAATCAATTTATGAAAATCAATTTCAACTATCGTACTGATTAACACTTTTCAGTAATTGTATCAAGTCTTCTTTAAAAAATATTGATTGAATTATAAACAGTGATAGCAAAGCACCTCCCTCTCATCACAGCAGTCACATCTTACCTCGTACAGACACCAATGAAGACAACAGCATCGCTACTTTAATGATGGCAGTGCACTTAGATAGTTGTACAGGAGTGATGGCTGACACATCACACTTTGCCTTGAGGGGTGAATCATTCTCATCACAATCCATGGGTTCACTCATCGTAGATTGGAAAGAGATATCGTGCTTTGAATCGTGTGTTCTGTCGCTAGAATGGAAAAGGAAGGAAAATTACCTCTGAGAATAAACACCCATAATTATTTATAACCATTAGACAGCTTTTCAAGGAAGATTGTGTGTAATTTATATTGGACATGAAATCTTAGATAAATAATAACCAAGTAATATCATGAATTATTTAGGTTGTAATCACTGCATTTTCAGAGGAAATAGGAATTTTATTATATATATGTACTCGCACCTTCTATTTCATGACAAACAAAGTTGAAATGTGAAAAGTAGAGCTAGCTATCTCTAATGCAAAACAAAAAACTAACATCAAAATGAAGCGAAGATTCCTCTACTTAATGCATTAATACACATTACAAGTCAGATAATTACTGCTTCTACTATATTAATAAGACATTGAAATTTGTTACTTTTTGACTAAAGTTATAAATACCTACCTAGAGAAGTGGGGCAATGTGTTCCAATAGTGGAAGAGAATCTTGACGAGAGGCACACAGTTAATTCCACTGTCATACAGACTCCTGTGGAAACTGTCCATCCTTTCTTTACTGAACTGCCAACTGAAGAGAAACCTGGTCAAGATGATCTTCCTCTCTAGACTCCACACCTTCTGTAGCTCTATAACAGATACTTCACCGCACTCAGCTGTAGCGCCTTCCTTCACTTCATGACCCATTGACTCGCTAATTGAAGGAGTGCTTTTACGACTCCCAAGAAACCGCCTGTGCATTTCCTCCATCATCAGCCTTGCAGAGTTGTACTCCGTCTGCTTCTTCTCTGAAGTTATTCCCAGGTCAAAAGTTCTCATAAACCACCCAAAGTTAACTTTGCTGGATAGAACAGCTGTTTCTGCGTCTGTTCCAGTATCAAATCTAACTTTAGATGTGGAGGTGGGCTCCATGTCACTCATAGACAGGACATTCAGGACCTCATCTTCTTGCAGTGACAGTCTGAAGGCAACCTCCTGAAACAGTAATAGAATATTATTAGGAGGGTTCACGTCTACTTTCACCACTCAATGTCATATCGCTGACGTCAAAACGAAATTAAATACAAAAGTTACTTGAAGAAGTAGTGAGAAGGGGAAGTGGCTCCATGAACAAAGTCACCTAGCTACCACCAGTCAGTGACAGTGCTCATGGATGCAGAAAAGCTAATCCGAGAAAGCAGTCGCTTACCAACGAATGTGACAAAAAGAGATGCAAGTATCAGCGACTGCACTCAGGGAGGCATAGAATGAATGATAAATAAATAAATGCCTCCTATAATATTAACTTCCGCACCTGCGAAGGTAATTAGATAATTTTTATCTCCGTATTAGATTTCTTAGAATTATCCATTATATTTCCATGACAAGTGGACCATATAATATGAAATTTAACACCACACCCCCTCAGATTTATATGAAAGTTGGTACAAAAGGTTCTTGTGCCCAAAACACTATTTTGGGGATCTCAGCTCTCTAGCTTTTATAGGTCAAAAGTTATGACCTTGTGAACTTTTGAAAAAAAGGGCAAAATACCTTGACATCACCCTTTTTGAAAGGTCATAACTTTCCTATTATTAGACCTAGAACAAAAAGTTAAGCATGTTTTTGTTCAGAATAAGCTAGGCAATCTTTCTAGGTGTACAAATTTTTTTATTTTTTGAATGAAAAAGGGCACTTATCTTCTTTTATTTTGACCTTTACCCTCAAAGGCCCCACCTGACAAAAAATTTATTAGAACAAAAAATGTAGATTGGCTACTTAGTTCAAGTTATTAACTTTCAAGTTAATATTTACTACTATTAATAGGGATTAGGGATATATTTGAGCTCAAACAGGTGCGTTAGACGAAAAAATATAAAAGTGCAAGAAAAAATCATAATTTTGATAAGTTAAATTGAAGAACAGTTTCACAAATTACGAATTTACTAATATTAATAATTACCAATATTAAATTTATTAGCAACTATTTACTACTATTTATCAAAATTTACTAATATTTATTAATATTTACTAATATCAAGTAATGTTTACTAATATTAATTAATAATTAATAACATTCATTAATATTAAGTTATTAATATTTACTATTATTTAATATAGTATATATTTAACAGTGAATTTAATATTGGTAAATATTACTAATTATTAGTAAATAAGAGTGTATTTTATTAATAAATAATAGTGATTATTAATAAATAAGAATAACAATTTTATAATTAATAGTAAACATTAAAATACAATAGTAAATAATAGTACCTATAAGTAAACAAAAGTTAATAGTAGTAAATTTAATATTGTTAATTATTAATATTAGTAAATTCGTAATTTGTTAAACTTTACTTCAATTTAACTTTTCAAAATTATGATTTTTTCTTGTACATACATATTTTTTTGTCTAACGCACCTGTTTGAGTTCAAATATATCCCTAATCCCTATTAATAGTAGTAAATATTAACTTTCCAACCTGTAGCAAAGTACTCAATCTACATTTTTTGTTCTAATAACTTTTTTGTCAGGTGGGGCCTTAGAGGGTAAAGGTCAAGATAAGAGAGGGTAAATGGCCTTTTTCATTCAAAAACTTAAAATAATGAAATGAAATCTTTTACACCTAGAAAGATTGCCTAGCTTATTCTGAACAAAAACGTGCTGATCTTTTTGTTCTAGGTCTAATAATAGGAAAGTTATGACCTTTCAAAAATGGTGATGTCAAGGCATTTTGCTCTTTTTTTCAGTAGTTCACAAGGTCATAACTTTGACGACCTATAGGAGCTAGAGAGCTGAGATTCTCAAAATAAAGATTTTTGGGCAGGAGAACCCTCTGTACCAACTTTCATGATAACTGAGGGGGTGTGGTGGTAACCCTTGGTCCACTTGTCCTGGAATGTGTTCTTTATACAAACCTTCATTATGGTTTTTGATTCCTTTTCTTCCACCTCAAGATCATCCTTGGTAGAACAATTTTCATCTTCTTTATGCATGGACATAAGAAACTCATAAAATCGAACCAACTGAAATAAATTCCTGAGTAGGTACTGGAAAAGGGGTGCCTGCTTATCTTCTTCTTGGGAGCCGCTATCCCCCACTTGGGACCCACTATCCCCAGATGGGGATTCCTTATCCCCCACCTGAGCCTCCCTAACCCCATCTTTCTCCCTCTTTTCATTCCTGTCACTATTCGTTTTGTGTTGACTTTGATGAAGTAGACGCGCTTTCTGATCCATTTGCTCTGAAATATAAAGCAAGTAGAACTGTAGGTAGGTAGTTACATTTTAAAGTCTACAACGAAAATTGGAAAAACTTACTATTTATTTTTATCATAGTTATTCACCAAGAACTGTAAGAATAGTTTTCAATATCCATGACAAGTGGACCAAAAAATATGAAATTCAATACCACCCCCTCTCAGATTTGCATGAAAGCTGGTACAAAGGGTTCTTGTGCCCAAAAAACTATTTTAAGAATCTCAGCTCTTTAGCTCTTATAGGTCAAAAGTTATGACCTTGTGAACTTTTGAAAAAAAGGGCAAAATGGCTTGACATCACCATTTTTGAAAGGTCATAACTTTCTTATTATTAGACCTAGAACAAAAAGTTAAGCATGTTTTTTGTTCAGAATAAGCTAGGCAATCTTCCAAGTTGTACAAAATTTTATTATTTTAATTTTTTGAACGAAAAAGGGCATTTACCCTCTCTGATCTTGATATTTACCCTCAAAGGCCCCACCTGACAAAAAAGTTATTAGAACAAAATGTAGATTGACTACTTTGCTATAGGTTGGAAAGTTAATATTTACTACCATTAATAGGGATTAGGGATATAGTTGAGCTCAAACAGGTGCGGTAGACAAAAAATATAAAAGTGCAAGAAAAAATCATAATTTTGATAAGTTAAATTGAAGAACAGTTTCACAAATTACGAATTTACTAATATTGATAATTACCAATATTAAATTTATTACCATTTACTACTAATTATCAAAATTTACTAATAATTATTAATATTTACTAGTGTTTATCAATATATACTAATATCAAGTAATAATTACTAATATTAATTAATATTTACTAACATTCATTGATATTAAGTTATTAATATTTACTATTATTTAACATAGTATATATTTAACATTAGTGAACTTAATATTAGTAATTATTAAGGAATAAGAGTGATTATTAATAAATAATAGTTAGTTATTAATAAATAATAATAGTTATTAATAAATAATAATAGTTATTAATAAATAATAGTAGTTATTAATAAATAATAGTAGTTATTAATAAATAATAGTAGTTATTAATAAATAATAGTAGTTATTAATAAATAATAGTAGTTATTAATAAATAATAGTAGTTATTAATAAATAATAGTAGTTATTAATAAATAATAGTAGTTATTAATAAATAATAGTAGTTATTAATAAATAATAGTAGTTATTAATAAATAATAATAGTTATTAATAAATAATAGTAGTTATTAATAAATAATAGTAGTTATTAATAAATAATAGTAGTTATTAATAAATAATAGTAGTTATTAATAAATAATAGTAGTTATTAATAAATAATAGTAGTTATTAATAAATAATAGTAGTTATTAATAAATGATAGTAGTTATTAATAAATAATAGTAGTTATTAAAAATAAGAATAACTATTTATGAATAATAGTAAATATTAAAAAACAATAGTACCTATTAGTAAACAAAAGTTAATAGTAGTAAATTTAATATTGGTAATTATTAATATTAGTAAATTCGTAATTTGTGACTTATCAAATTATGATTTTTTCTTGCACTTCTATATTTTTTGTCTAACGCAAAAGTTTGAGCTCAAATATATCCCTAATCCCTATTAATAGTAGTAAATATTAACTTTCCAACCTATAGCAAAGTAGTCAATCTTTATTTTTTGTTCTAATAAATTTTTTGTCAGGTTAGGCCTTTGAGGGTAAATATCAAGATCAGAGAGGGTAAATGCCCTTTTTCGTTAAAAAAATTGAAATAATAAAATTTTGTACAACTTGGAAGATTGCCTAGCTTATTCTGAACAAAAAACATGCTAAACTTTTTGTTCTAGGTCTAATAATAAGAAAGTTATGACTTTTCAAAAATGGTGATGTCAAGGCATTTTGCCTCTTTTTTCAAAAGTTCACAAGATCATAACTTTAGACCTATAAGAGCTAGAGAGCTGAGATTGTCAAAATAAAGTTTTTTGGGCACAAGAACCCTCTGTACCAACTTTCATGATAATCTGAGGGGGTGTGGTGTTGACCCTTGGTCCACTTGTCCTGGAATGCCCCTATTATATAAAGGTAGCATATTATAGAAAACCTGTTGGGTCAGCACTTATTTTATAGCTATGTTAAATAAGTCTAGTCAGTTAAATTCTTAATTTCTTGAATTAGCCATAGTTTTCACTCTCCATTAGTAAATCGTGTTTTCATATTTTTCAACACGGAAAACAGAAATTTGATGAGTTGAACGGTAATTTCGTATATAGAACACTACGGCTCTTACATTTAGATGTCATTGTAGTTCATTTTAATTAGAGATGGACTTAATTTCATCCTTATATTTTCAATGTCCAAACATACAAAAAACTAACAGAGTTTTATAAGCACATACGTAAGTAGCTATATTGAATACCTACTACTTTCAATCCTTAAAAATAGGATTAGAGAAAACGAGGAATAAAAAATTATACATTTCTTTGTTTTGCATTATACTACAGAGAAGATTTATTTAAATTATAAAGTTGCTATTCAATCATTTAAAAGAGATTATGAAAATTTGAACTGTTGATTCTTCAAGGTTCATTGCATGACAAGTGGTCCAAAAAATATAAACACCACAACCCCACAGATTTGCATGAAAGTTGGTACAAAGGGAGCTTGTGCCTGAAAAACTATATATTTTGAGAATCTCTGCTTTACATACAATTATATCATTTTAGTAGCTATTTATTGAAATCCACCACTTAAAGGTCCTCTCCAGGCTCCGGGAAAAAAATGAGTTTATAACATAATATTATAGAACTAAGGTCTACGATCATTATTCCGCAAACCGCATACAATTCAGTTCAGTATATATTTTATTATTTGCTTTTAAAGTTTTTAATACTCTGTGAGCATCAATTGAGTGAATATCTAACCTGATGCTGAGAAAGAAGATTGTGCACTCTTTGTTTAGATTGTAAATTTAAATTTTTAAACAAACAATTGAATTTTTGGCCTTCGTTTAAGATATTAATTGTTTCCTAAATTATATAAACGTTTCTATAATAAGTTTATCCAATTAGATACCTTTATACGAATATTAAATGGATTTATTATACCTGATACCTAGTTGACAATCAAAACAAATGGTGTACATTCTTTTTCTTCAGACTGAAAATTAGTAAGTCGGAAGTAGAATAGGTATTGTAGAGTTTCGATTATACAATTTTTTAAAAGCATATAAAATTGAAAATAGGCTATCAAATTTGAAGCGGTTTGCAGATATGTGAAAAGAAACATTAGCTTCGTTGATTTAAGCAATAAAAAAATTTGCTTGGAGGGGACCTTTAAAGCAGAATATTTTGCGTTTAATCAAATATTTGCAAACCTCAATGCAAATATTCTGAGCTGTTCTAGAAGAAGCTTGTCATAAGAAAATTTAAATGATTTTCTTTTCTTTACTAAAGTAACTAAAGTTGGAAGCAACATGCTAATCATTTATAAAATTTATTCCAACAAATGACTTTTCTTACCACTGACTAACTGCTGGAATGTTTTGTTAAGGTAGATGGGGCAGAGTAGCTGCAGGACCTTTTTCATGAGGTCCAGAGAGTATTGGTAGGGGCAGTATACTAGGAAGCAGAGGGCCTGATAGCGCACTAGGGATGTCTGTAGGTCTGAGATGTACTGAAGAGCTTCTTCCTCAGTCCCACCTTTAATGGCTGACTTGAAACTCTTCAGTATGTTAAGGTCTTTGGTTTTGGAGCTGCTGATGTTACTGAGGGGAATTAAAAAGCTGTTAAAATGATATTAAGTTAAGTAGCTACTTACCCTCACTATTATTATTCACTCTAAAAAATATAACAACTGGATTTAGAGCACTACACCCAACTAAAATAATGATAATAAACTGAAAATAGCTAATTATTCATAAATGAAATTATACAATTAATATTATTCTCATAGAAACTCCAGTATTCTTCACCACGCTTTTGAATGAAAAGGAATATATCGAATATAGGGTCAATTACTAATTATCGGTCAGTTTCATATCTTCAGTCATATAAGAAAAAAACTATATTATAATTGTTATTTTATTTTTATTTTAGTTGGTATCCATGATACCTGCAGTTATCATGGATAACAACTAAAATGAAGATAAAAATAACAATTATAATATAGTTTTCTCTTATATGACTGAAGATATGAAACTGACCGATAATTCGTAATTTACCCTATAGAAGTGTCTTCTCACCTGAGTACGAGATGGAATGGTACATGTAGTGACTGAATAGAGCCGTCAGTTGACACCATGTACAGAGGGTGGGTACTGACTGCAGTGGTGGTACCGCGTGAAGCCCCTATCACCCCATAGGGGACATGTACCAGTCTGGGGAAGGGGGGGGGGCATTACCTTACTATTACTCTTTCGTCACCGATCATCAAAATAAGGGGGAAATAAGAGAGCCTTAGGAAACCTCGTAATGAAAATATCCTAAAGTTTTGGTAATAATGGAAATACGTCAGAAGAAATATATGAAATTCGAAATAATTGTTCAAATTCATCAAAAAATTATATTTCAAATGATAAATTGACAGGAAATATAATTATTATTATTAAGATTTCAAAGACATATAATCATATATTTTACAAAATGAATCAAAAATAAGCTAATTGGAATTCAGCTTAGAGGTATATTTAATATATTACATTAATCACTATGAGCATGAGCATGTTTCCCTATGAGCATGTTTCCCTATGAGCATGTTTCACTATGAGCATGTTTCCCTATGAGCATGTTTCCCTAAGAGCATGTTTCCCTATGAGCATGTTTCCCTATGAGCATGTTTCCCTATGAGCATGTTTCCCTATGAGCATGTTTCACTATGAGCATGTTTCACTATGAGCATGTTTCACTATGAGCATGTTTCACTATGAGCATGTTTCACTATGAGCATGTTTCACTATGAGCATGTTTCACTATGAGCATGTTTCACTATGAGCATGTTTCACTATGAGCATGTTTCACTATGAGCATGTTTCACTATGAGCATGTTTCACTATGAGCATGTTTCACCTGGCAGTCTTGTGAACATTGAAGGCTGCCACTCTCTTGCCCCCCAAAGCAGGCCACACCTCCAGTAGTCCCCTGCGGGGGGCGTGTATCACCAGGAAGAGGGCAGAGCGCACCCCCTCTTTGAACTCACTGTCGTACTTATAGGCACCATGTACATACACCCAACTGATGACAGCGTCCCTGTAGCCTGAGAGTGAGAAACACTATTACACACCAGGCACTAACTAGGGTAAGCTACGTATTATCGGACAGAAAAACTATATTTTGACATTTTTAGAATGTTTAATTCAGTTTTTTTCATTTGGTCGAAAATTTGGAGCTTACCGATAATTCGTAACTTGCCCCAACTGACGAAAGGAAAACTGTCGGTAAATAATTAGCTAACAATGCTACCAATTCACCTCGTAACGACATTTGGAACTTCAATTTTCTTTCATTTGTGTGAATTTGAAAGTAACTAGTGAGAAGTGAACATAGCCAGAGTAGCTATTTATAATCGAATAGCAAGAAAGTTGCAGTTTTAATCATGTTTATATATAGCTAGCTAATAGCTATATATACATAATCCTTCAAAAAACTGACTGATATATTTTATCTAGTGAAATTAAATATAAATTTGGCATTTTACTATAAAAGTTGGTCACAAACACGTAACTAAATATATGGTTACAGTTAACTTTGATTAAAATGTATCTACTAACTACCTTCCACTTCAAATTATATTATCAAGAGGCTTGTTCTAATCTCAACTTTGAAAGTAATTTCAGGTTTCAAGCTTTCAAATAGAAATATGTTTATTAATCATCAGGAACAAATGAAAACTTGTTCTTAATGACGAATAGTCATCCTTCTATTCGAAAGCTTGAAACCTAAAATACCTTTAATGTCGATATTAATTGAGTTGAGCATAAATCTTTTCAATCAAATACTATGTAGCATAATTGTATAATATGATTTTAACAGAGCAGCACCATAGACTAAGTTGAGTACCTTTCCACATTCTGGTTGCATATCCTCCTTTGAGATCAAAGAGCACAACTCTGCCGAAGGTGTCCGTCACAGCTGCTATCTGAGGGTTAGGAGACACACTCACACTAACTCCAGTGCGCCGCCCCTCAGGTACCCACCACAAGTAGGGGGTGGGTTTGCCAGCCTCCACCTTATCCACCACTTTCTCTTCTGGAGTCTTCGTACCCATGAATGGAATATAAGAACTGGGGGGAAAATGGGAAAAACTTATGAATATTCCTGCTACAAATAGATGCAGCACTTCTTAAAAATATGAAAAACTTTGATTTTACTTAGTAGAATCGAAATCAGATAAAAATATTATAGCTGATGGATTCAGGACGATGCTTCTGCAAATAGAACTGTTGCTGTGCGCAGGAGCAAACGAAAGTGTGAAAACTGGTTTTCAGTGTCGGTCACTAAAAATGCTGTTTAAAGAACATGGTTGGATCGATTCATCTGAAATTTTGTACAGAGATGGAACAGATGTTGAGAAACAAAATGAGACTTTTGAATCTTTTGTATGTCTAATAGTCCTTGAATTACAGTCCTTGAATTTTTTTTTTTTTTTTTTTTTTTGGACACCCTGTGCTGTGTATATGAGATGCCAAAAATGATAGCCATTTTAATATATTAATATGTGATAATTTATTTTCCCTGGCTTCACTTTTGTTCAAATAATTCAACCGAATAAAATAACATTTATATAATTAAGTTAATGAAATCATTAAATATAGTTCATGAGGTAGCTAGCTACAAATGTTTGAAAAGTAAGAACAAGTCAAATGGACTGTTTGATAGCTAGTTGAAGTGTTTATTAAGTTAATTAACACTAGCATACAGACAGAGAGGTATGGTAGCAGTAAAGATATTGTCATTTATTTTCCTCTAGTGTAGCAGTCACCTAGCTGAGCTGAGTACTTTAGTGGTGATGGCCCCTACTAGGTACTTTGCCATGTCAGAGACCTGCACTTTAGGTCTCAGATCTCTGCCCACCATCAGAGCAGCGTAGGGTTCTTGCCCAGCTGTCATCACAGTCACACCGGGGGTTGAGACAGCTGAAATAACAGTGAGGAGTAGTATTTGGTAGTAAAGAAAATAGTAAAATACATTGAGTGAAAAATAATTAAAAAGAACTCTTAATTAAAGTAAAGGTTTTTTATGTTCACATTTGATTATCAAAAAATTAGTTAACGAATTATAATGAACTGAAAGAAAAGAAATTTAACTCTCTATCTTCTATTCCCTTCATTAGCAGAGGAAATTTTCAAACAAAATAGCTACATTTGAAACTCATTTATTGCATCGCATATTCTGTATTTCAATGAACGAGATGAAATCCTATAGAAGTTAATTTAAATAGTTTGATGTTCGAAGGATATCAACCTTAGCACACTTTCTATTCTTCAGAAAACTTCCTGATAAATTTAAAATAATTTATACAGCCAACTGTAAAAAAATTTCACCAATTTACCAAATTGATTTCCTTCATGAGTTTAATTATTATATTAGCTACACCACTAAAAGAAAGAAAAATTAACTGGAGAGAAGTTGTAGAATACATATTAGTTTTAATGAAAAAATATTTTTTTTTTTAAACAAAACAAAAACATTTTGTTATAATTATAATAAGCCATGGATCTTACCCACTCGGGCGTCATTTCTGTTGAAAGGTTCTTGACAGAGAGAGCTCTGCACCATCATGTCATAGAGAGAGTCTTTGGTAGTGCCACTGACACTGGCACTGTTAACCTCTGAGCTCTGACCTGTCAGTAGCCATTTCTTGTGGGGGAGGGGCGTCTCTAGATTGCTTGAAGAGGAGTCATCCCCTGCACTGGCTGAAGATGAGAGGGAGAAAGTATTAGTGATCACTTAGATCTCTTGAATTAGCTACACCAACAAATTCTTCCTTTTCATGACTCCAATCTAACCTTTAGCTAGTTTATTGACACACATTCTGAGTATGGTGACAAGTTGTGCCACTTCAATAGTCACCACGAGTTTAGGGTAGAGGATGCAGACATACTCTGTACTGTTACAGGTGCTGCCACGCACTTCAACACTAGTCACTGCGGTGCCTGGGGACTCGAACTCTTTGTGAAGTAACAGAGCACCATTCTGAAAAGGAAATAATAAATTTTAATTGGTAGGGGTCTAACACTCTGCTGTGATACCAAAGGATATATTTCTGAGGTCAAAAGGAATCAAATACATACAGGGTCGTGCAGCTAAATTGGGACTTACATAACTTTTTTTAAATTCGCTATTTTGAAAGGCAAATAATGATTAAATGTAATTTTTACTTGTATTTATTTGTTCGTTATTGTTTACAGAACAAAATCATTCTATGTGACTACTCTTTACGTCAATAATTTGGGAGATTCTCGAGCGAAACCGTGAACAACTCCTTTTTACATCCTCGGGGTCAAGATTACGAAATGCAGGACGAATGGCGGCCTTCAGAGAGTTGACACTTGGATGTGAAGTTACGTTAGACTCTCCCTCAATGACGCCAAACAGCCAATAGTCACAAACATTCAGATCTGGGGAGCTGCTGGGCCAAATATCCTTCGGGACCATCAAAGGAAGATTTTCCTTCAGGAAATCCTGAAGTTTCTTTGCTCCATGCGCGGACGCAGAGTCTTGAACGAGCATCACTTTGAAGGGGTCGTAGTTCCTATGTATCCACGGCATCAAAACATCTTTCAGAATTTTCAAGTACACCGCTGTGTTTATTTTAAGGCCCGCTTCAATGAAATGAGGAGGCATCACCTTACCATCACTTGCGACGGCTGCAAAAACTATCACAGAAGAGGGATTTTTGCTCTGCATCACAGGAGGAACTTCTGAACGATCGGAGGCAACTACCCTAGTGTTCTGGCGATTTGCAACCTCATCAACAACGAACTTTTTCTCAACAAAAACGCGGACAGGTCCTCCTTTGTGTTTCAGATGGTTCAGAAGCTTTGGGCATCTTTCAGCTCTGAGGGCTCTGGAGCGGGTAGTTAGGAAGTTACGGACTCTCCTTATGTATGACTTCATACCAAGGTCTTCCTTGACTGCCCTGCTGATGGTGCTACGACTCACGCTGCGCTTTTGTGCCAGTTTTGACATCGGCTGGCTTGGGTCTGACTTCAACATCCTTTTCAGCCCAACAAGGAATGTTTTGGTTCTCTTTCGATCACTACGGGGACTATGTCGACTTCTCTGAACCTTACTCTCGGCATCAAAAGCAGCAGCAACTCGATAAACAGTAGATTTCGCATAGCCAGTGCTCTTAATAATATTTGAAACAGAGTTCCCAGCGCGTCTCATTTCATATATGGTCGTTCTTTGAGCTAATTCTGCCATATTTTAGCGAAATATGCTAGATCTTAATCTGAAATATTATAGCAAAGAGCTTAAAGATTGTCTGTAAAAAAGAATTTAGTCATAGGTTAGAAATACGGAAGATATGTGCTGTTAAAGTTAGTCCCAATTTAGCTGCACGACCCTGTAGGACTGGAAGAAGCAGTCAGAAAGGAAAGTGGCTCAATGAATAAAGTCATCTACCACTGTCGGCTACTCCGTGAATGCAGTCACTTACGAAGGAATATGATAAAAAAGAACACAAGCACCTGTGGTTGCACTCACGGATGGAAGAGGAAAATGAAGAGATGAAAGTAAATAAAGCATACGAGCCTACCTAACACAAAAGGTAATAACTCGTAGTTGAAAATCATAACCCTAGCGCTATCCTCAGAAACTGCGAGTAGCGTTAAAAAATGATAAACATGGTAAAAATGAAAAAAAAAAAATTGATAATCCAAATTACAACAATTGAAAAAGGGCAGATGAGGAATTTTAATATAGCTATCTTTTTTACAGAAGAAAAGGGATGTTGAATAAGATTGTTAGAAAGCTTATGACTAAAGGGATAGCTTTGACAGAAAGGCAATTGAACATTAAGAGGAACACATCAGAAAGAACCCAAAAGAAAATGGACCAAGTGTAAGTGAAGAGGTTAGATTATTTTAAAGCACAGGAAAAACCAGGAGCATCATAGAATTAGTACAGTTCTACAAATTAAAAAAAAGTAGCCAGAATAACTGTAGCTTATTCTCAATAGACTCAGCAAAAAGAAAATAGGGCCAAGAAACATGAGTACCTAAATGAGAAAAGTTTCAGAGAACTCTTTCAAAATAAATATAAATTGTGTACTTTTAGATAAAACAAATTAAATTTAAGAGATTGTGTAAATGCTAATTAAGAAGCTATTACATACATTTTAATTTAGTAAGGCTATTATGTGATAGTACATATTAAGAAATAATTTAAATATATGAAATTAGGGATTGACTATTTTAAAATAGAAAGATGGAAGAGGTTCACAGCCCAGATTGCACTATTGGAGCAATGTGTCTTTACACATCATCAGATCATTTTATGACTCAATTTAATTAACTTTATAATATAATACTGGGCAGTTATTTAAAAACATTTCTTTAAAGTATATGTTTTAAATAAAATGGTATAATAATGAGTAGCTAACTACTAACCAGAGTATACCATCTCACTGCCCCAGACTTGTGACACACCATCACAGTGTTAAAGTCTGGCACTCCTGTACTAGTGCGCTGCAGTGAACTAATGGGTAGGCACAGCACGCTGGTTATAGGGCCACTGCCAAAAAATTCAATGGTTAAGATAGAAGTAGCTAAATAAAGAATAGATATGAATCAAACAGAGTGAGCTCATGGACATTTTTAACTACTTAGCTTAGTGATATTAAAGAGCTAAGTAGAAATTTGGTTACATTATCTGCTTATAATAAAATAAAATCAAAAATACTCCAATCAACATTTCTTACTGCTTACAATATGGTAATAGCTGAAGCTATAAAAATCTCTAAATAGTAGGAATACTCACAGAGTACTATCTAATTGTCCTTTCCAAGAGAGTTTCATGGTGTACTGTTCTTTTTCATTCTCAGGAACCTCCCATACACCTAATGTACACATTGCATTAGCCTCTGAACAACTAACAAATTTAGCTATATCATATCAATAGACATGAGAAATTACAAAAGGATATTTATATCATGTAGCTAGCAACTGAATAGGCATTTTAGGAACTGGAAACGTTTTTATTTCATGCAAACATTCTGACCTGTAAAAATGCAAACTCTGTTTTCATTTGTTAAGACAACAGTGTCACCTATTGGGTTGACTGACACCAAGCACTCTGTCAACCAGCTTCTGTCATTGGAAGAACTTTCTGCAATAAAATTCAACAAATCACAAAATTATTATTTCATAAGCAAATTAATAACAACAAAATATGGCTATGTGGCTAATGATATGATTACAAAAAATATTACTCAATTTTTAGGGTTAAAGAAATTTATTAGATTTGTGAATCAGTCCTTGCTAGGGGTATAATACACAGTAGTTAGGTGGAGCAATTTTTTTTTTTAGTTTTACAACGCATTAGTGCAGAAAAAGTGTAAATTGATGTGAAGATGAAGGGTGCCGGAAATTTCAGTCTCAAAATTATAAATGGCCTCTGAGCATAAATGGAAGTTATGAATGGAAGTTTTGTATCTGCTAGTTTGTTGTACTGCATACTTCATAATTATTTAATCACCTTTCAGGAGGGTTGAAGGGCGACACGTCCCCCAATACATCTAACTTATAAGTCTTATTTATACCTCAGATCGAAAATTCTGAGACCTAAAATTAAAAAGATGTTAAAAAACATTTTTTCTACAGGAGGTAATTAGACATCTAATGATCATAATTTTCACTAATGCAATTTCTTATGTGTGAAAATTATTTTGAAATATCTTAAGGGCTGAATACATTTTTTTTGTAATTCTCAAAGTACCAGCACTACCCATAAATACTTTTTTTTATATTCTACATTTTGCATACTTCATTATTACATCAATTTACAAATTTTCAGCACTAACCTCACTAAAGCGAATTGAAACAAAAACTTCATCTTAATAACAAACAGACAAACCATTCAACATTTCCTCATCCTTTCCAGCACCAGTGTCATTTTCCCATTCATCCCATCCATCTTCCCATGCTGAATCTGCAAAAAAATCTATTTGAATAGGTAGTTACTGTATATATCAATAATCAATATGATGACTGGAAAATAATCCAGTTTATATTTGGAATTTGGTGAACCAATGACAATAGCCTACCTAATAGGAAATACCAAAATAGCAGACGACATTATTTCATTATTTTTATATTTTCATATTTCAATTTAACATCAAAAATCAATTTATTATTACTAACTAGCATATTACCTATCATATCAAATATGACAGTCTATGAATTTTTGGTTATTATAAAATTATCCAGATTTGGTTTTAGTTTTATTAATATGATGGAATTGAACATAATAAGAATTTATGAAACAAAGTACAAACCTGGAATTTTATCAAACGGATCATTTTGTGATGAAGAGCTTCTTGACTTCAAATTAGGACAAAGCCAGGACTGCAGATGATTCGGGAATTCCAGATGTGCAACAGTGAACAAATTACAAGCCATTGTTCAATGTTCAATAGTTTTATAACTTTTATTAGGATCTATAGTGCCACACTGCCAGGCAATGATGTACATAAATACAAACCTAATATTTAATAACTGGACTATGACCTATGTCTATGTCACTATGACAAGAACAGACTGTTGAAACTTGATTATTGCCAAGTAAAATAGAGTGGTTCAAAAACTTTTCATTTGACCTATTTTACCAGATGCAGGAACAGGTAAAGTGTTCTCCAAGAAATTCTCTATTTTGGCTTCTGTTAAGGATTTTTCGCACAGAAAATGTTAAAAATGTCCGATATTCTGCAGACTGGCAGTATTTTACCATTTGTCTCCCCAGCTCTGAGCTCTCTCCAACGAGAACCAAATATATATCCAAAATAAACAATATATGTAAAAGGAGCAATTTTAAGATGTTTTTCAGGAATACCATTTGTTGTGCCCAGTCTGAAAAGTAGGTCAACTCAGACCCAGGATATTTTTCAGTAATTAAGATTTCAGCGCAGCAAATAACATGGGAACATAGGAATTAAATAGGACTTGGGCGCAGGATTAATCCACAAATCCTGCTGTACTTTTCAGCCAGTCTGCAGAATATGGAACATTTTTCCAAGACTCTCTGCGGGAGTTTTTGATTGAATTTTAGAAATTTGAGATCTCTGCGGGAGATCTTGAATTAATTCCTATGTTACCATTAATTTAGCTGCGGGAAATTTTGAATTAATTCCTACGTTACCATTAATTTAGCTGCGGGAGATTCTGAATCTGCTACTGAGAGTCAGAGATTAACTGTCTCTCAAATTAAAATCTCTGCGGGAGAAGAGACGCATTCTGCAGACTGGCTTTTCAGACTGGTGTAGTGCAAATGCTTCATTTTCGAGATATAGCACAATTAAGTTTCTGATAGGTTAGGTTAAGTTTGAGGTCTGGAAAGCCAGAGTGGAATAATAATTCATTTCAGATTGACTAGTAACTCTGTTAGGAATTTAGAATGAACAAAAATTACTCATTCTAACCCTAAAAAATGCAGAAATCAGTAAAATATTTTATAAATTTCAACTCCGCAGTAAAAACTAATGTAAAATAAGTCATTTATGCTTCACAATTGGGCTTGTTGTGATGATAAACATCACTAATGGAAATGCATGAAGTTAGGAGTAACTCTGTTAGAATTTATGTTTTCCAGTCTGGCTGGAAACTGGAAAGATACATTAACATCACAAACAAGATATCAGGGGGTGTGCCACCACCCGAACCCCCCTGCCAGGTCATTAAAAAATCATGATGTGTGCAGTAGTAGCAGTACAACCAGACTACAGAATATGGAACATTTTTCCAAGACTCTCTGTGGGAGTTTTTGATTGAATTTTAGAAATTTGAGATCTCTGCAAGAGATTTTAAATTAATTCCTATGTTACCATTAATTTAGCTGCGGGAGATTCTGAATCTGCTACTGAGAGACGAGAGTCAGAGAGTAAGTGAGTAACTGTCTCTCAAATTAAAATCTCTGCGGGAGAAAAGACACATTCTGCAGACTGGCAGTACAACAAACTAGCGGATACAGTGAACTGCATTAACAGTTTCATGGCACCAAGATTTCATGTTCACAAAAATCTAAAAGGCTTGTGTTTTCTGTAAACTTAATGTTATTCCAACCAAAAACTTATAGGTATGCGCTATATCTCGAAAATGAAGCATTTGCACAACAAATGGTATTCGTGAAAAAAATCTTAAAATGGCTCCTTTAACCAATTTAAAGTGTCAAAATATTGAAAATCGTTGGGGGACCTAAAGCACAAATCTACCAATATTTGGGAAAGGTATTCTCTCTGAACAATTTTGAATTAATTCCTATACCTATAGTATATTTACATTACTTTTGATATTTTGTTAGGAACATTTCTGAACTAATCCCTGTATTAACATTAATTTTGTTACAAGTATGGACAGAATAACATATCTCTATGGACTACGAACACATTAGACTTTACCAGTGTCTATTACAGTTACCTAGTTAGTGTAACAGTGACTAGCTAGCAAGTAGCCAGTAGGCACTATGCACTCATTCATCATTGCACTGCAGTAGTGTCTAACTAGTTTAAAGTTATGTATTGATATATGGCTTAAATGCAACTAAATTTGTTAGCAATATTGATTAATAGAATAATCAAATGGCAATAAAAAAGAATTCACGAAAAAGACTATCAAAATTTCATTTTGTTGGAGTTTCACGAGTGCGTAGTGTCAGTGAGAGAACAGCTGACCTTTTAAGTACTATTTACCTAAATAATGGAACTCTCAGGTCAGGATTATATAGGTAAAGAGGGTACCACAGTACATAGAATAGTATAGTACCCCAGTTACATGTATTATTCAAATTTATTCTCGGTAGGCTGTGACGTCATGTATGTAAACAAGAGGTCACGTCATAGTAAACAGAATTGCTGTGGGTCACGTGGAATAGAGAATTAAGATGGCGGCCAACGCGACCGATCTGACTAATGATCTAATTATCTTGAATAAATCGTCTTCTTCAAGACTAAAAATTTGTTACTATTTTGGGTGTAAAAAGACCAGTAGCAATTTCATCAACAGTCATTTTTTAATTTTCGTCCGTATGACTATAAAGATTGGATAATAGCATGCGGTAATGTGGAATTAAAAAAAATATCACCGAAAACGTTATTTAACAAAAGTTGGGTGTGTTGCAGCCATCTTTTGTGTTTGTACTGTACGTACAAACGTACCCACCATTGTTGACATGTGACGTCACAGCCTACCGGGACACGCGTAATATCCCCCCTATAGCTCTGGGATACTATATATTCTCTGTACTGTGAGGGTACTTCTATAAATTTTCAAAAATAATTTTCAAATATAGTATACATATACTCATACAAATGTATGGGATAACGATACGGGAATATTCCACATCGTTTATTTTCTAATCAGAAATCGTTGAATACATATCGAAAAACACCAGCAATTAGGTAGATATCCATTAAATGGAGTACATTCTTTTTCTTCAGACTAAAAATAAGAGAGTCGGAAGTAAAATAGTTATTGTAGAGTTTTGATTATGAAATCTTTTAAAAGCATATACCTAACCCGGCTAACCATATCCTCTCTGTCCCGCGTGGGACAGAGGGGGACATCCCTCGCTAGCGAGGGACAGAGAGGGAAGGGGGATTTCAGACGTCTGAAATCCCACGTCTTTCCAACGTCTGAATCCCACTCACGTCCCACGTCTTACACAAGCGGGATGTCCCACGTCTTAAATCCCACTCACATCCCACGTCTTTCCCACGCGGGATGTCCCTCTCTGTCCCACGCGGGATGTCCCTCTCTGTCCCACGTGGGATGTCCCTCTCTGTCCCACGCAGGATGTCCCTCTCTGTCCCACGCAGGATGTCCCTCTCTGTCCCACGCGGGATGTCCCTCTCTGTCCAACGTCTGTCCCACGTGGGATATCCCTCTCTGTCCCACGCGGGATATCCCTCTCTGTCCCACGTCTGTCCCACGTGGGATGTCCCTCTCTGTCCCACGCGGGATGTCCCTCTCTGTCCCACGTCTGTCCCACGCGGGATGTCCCTCTCTGTCCCTCGTCTGTTTTACGCGGGAAAAAGTACGCGGGATGTGTTAGAATTAGGTTAAATTATAGTGGGTTAACAACGTTAAGACATAGAGTTTATTTAAAGAGTAATATGTTATACAGTTAGAAGTCTATTAGAGAGATGAGTGAAACACATCTCTCACTGAGTAATGTAAAAAGACCGACTAACTTAATAATTTACATGCGATGGTATTTGACGCAACGGAACTGTAATGGACTTTAAACCTTCAATCCGTGTCTCATAAAAGTAATACATTGTTATTTAAACAATAGGTAATTAATATAGCTCAGCTAATCTAACAGGAAGTTAACATTAAACATATAAAGAGTGTGTAATACATTTAAACTAAAATTCCAACACTCCTCCTCACACGACATTATATATTTTTCATGCCTATTAATTCAACTAATTTAGTAAATCTATCAGTAGGCAGAGGTTTAGTGAATATGTCAGCAAGCATAGTTTCACTGGGGCAATAAACAAGTTTAATTATGTTTGAAGCAACAAGATCTCTAATGTAATGAAATTTAATATCAATGTGTTTCGATCTAGGATGATTTTTAGCATTTTTAGCAATACAAATTGCTGACTGATTATCCTCAAACAAAACTATAGGATTCTTATTAGGTACTTTAAGATCTAATAGTAATTTATCTAGAAATACAGCTTCTTGGGAGGCACCAGAGAGGGAAACATATTCAGCTTCAGCCGTTGATAAAGCAACACATGACTGTTTCACAGAGCGCCAAGAAATAATGGAATTATTTAACAGAAAGCATTGGCCAGAAGTACTTTTCCTATCAACTCTGTTACCTGCCCAGTCGGCATCAGAATAACCTATCAAATCAGAATCTTCATTACCATATGTAATGCCAAGATCAGGTGTGCCCTTTAGGTATCTAAATATTCTCTTAATTGCAGACCAGTGCTTAGTGTTTGGATTGGAACAAAATTTAGAGACATTTCCAACTGCATAAGTTATGTCAGGCCTAGTTTTAGTAGATAGATACAGTAAAGCACCTACAGCTGACTGATATTTAGTTTTATCTACAAATTCACAATCATCAGTAGTTGGTTCCAAATGAGAATTAACATCAGCAGGAGTTGATACAGGTTTACAATTATTGAATTCAAATCTATCTAATAACTCGTTGACAAATGAAGATTGATTTAATGTTATTTTATTTTCGTCTTGTACGACTTTTATGCCTAAGAAATAGGATAATTTTCCTAAGTCTTTAATCTCAAATTTAGCACTTAAATCAGTCTTGATTTTAGTCAGGTCATCATAGTTCTTACATGCTACAATAATATCATCTACATACACAGAAATGAAGCATGGTGAGTTATTGATTACTTTAACATAAATACATGAGTCACAAGAGGACTGAATAAATCCTAAGGATTTAAGATATGCATCCAAGGAATCATTCCAACATTTGGGTGATTGTTTTAACCCATACATAGATTTGTTTAGTTTGCACACTAAACCTTCTTTTCCTGGTAGAACATAGCCTGGAGGCTGTCTAATATAAACGTTTTCTTTAAGATCCCCATTTAAAATGGCAGAATTGACATCCAAGTGATGTACAAATAATTTTTGTTTAGCAGCTAAAGATAACATGGTTCGCACCGATTCAAATCTCACTACAGGAGCAAAAATTTCATCATAGTCGATTCCGGGTCTCTGTAAAAAACCCTGAGCGACTAATCTAGCTTTATATGAAACCACTCTACCGTCAGATCCCTTTTTCTTTTTAAACACCCATTTAGATTTAATGATGTTTAAATCTGAGGTAGGTTTTACGAGTTCAAAAACTTTATGTTTCTCAAAAGCATTTAATTCCCTCTCCATGGCAAGTTCCCATTTAGAGGATTCAGAACCGCTATTAAGAGCCTCAGATACCGACCTAGGTTCGATATTGATATTCCCATTTACTAATAAACCCTCCTCCTCAAACTGATCAAGGCTATAATCCCAACTACCGTATCTAACGGGAGCTCGACGCGTTCTAGACGATCGTCTAAGATCCTCATCTGGTCTGATAGCTGGTACAGGTTGCGCCTCAGGGAGGATTATTTGAGGATTATTGTCAGGAGTTTGATTCTCAGGCCCTGCAGGTTCTGAATCTTCTGAAGGGAACACCAGTGGAGAGGTAGGGGTCTCAATCAGTTGAGGGGTCTCAATCTTAGATGAAACTGATTCATCAAAGGTTACATTCCTGGAAAAGAAGATTCTTTTAGATTCAACATCATACATCTTATACCCTTTAGTAACAGTGCCATAACCAAGAAACAGGCATTTGGTAGCTTTATTTTCTAATTTTGATCGTTCATCTCGAGAAATATGCGCATACGCAGTGCATCCAAAAACTTTTACATGATTTACATTTGGTTTTCTAAGATTTAAAGCTTCATATGGAGTTTTATTGACTAAAAATGAATTAATGCATCTATTATTAAGGTAATTTGCAGTATATAGTGCTTCACCCCAGAATTCCTTATCAATTCCTGAATCAGATAACATACATCTAACTTTTTCCATAATAGTTCTATTAAATCTTTCAGCTAACCCATTTTGTTCAGGAGTTTTAGGAATAGATTTCTGGTGAATTATACCTTCATTGCGTAAATATGATTCAAACTTATTTGAGGTATATTCTCCTCCATTATCTGACTGCAAGGTTTTAATTTTCCTTTCGTAAATATTTTCAACCATTGCTTTCCATTCCAAAAACTTCTGAAACATATCACTCTTATGGGCAATAACATATATCCAGGAGTATCGAGTAGCATGATCAATAAAGGTAAGAAAATATGAATTATTACCCCTGGAAGTGGGAGTAATTTTCCCACAGACATCTGTGTGGATTAAATCAAGAGGTTTACAATTTTTCTTAATGCTTGTAGAAAATGGTATTTTATGCATTTTCCCATTTCAGCAGTGTTCACACACACCTTCTATAGCTTTTAATTTACTATCCAGACAATTAACTGATTTAGCTCGGATCATTTTAGTCAAGTTGTCGTTACCTATATGACCAAGCCTTCTATGCCATAGACGGTTTACTTTATTTTGATCAACCGTTACAGCAGCTTTATGAACTAAATTATTTAGATAATAGAGTTGACCAACACAGTGAGCCACAGCAATTAACTCTTTATTTTCGTTCAATATTTTACATTTATCATTTTCAAAAATAATAGATTTATTATTATTTGTCATTTTTGACACTGATAGTAGATTAAAAGCTAGGTTTGGCACATATAGTACATCATTAATTTTATTGTACATTTTCTACTTCCACCACCTGGTATATTCACAATAACAGAAACATTTCCTAGTGAAATAGCTTGCAAAACAGCTGCATTGCCTACTTTAACATTGATAGGTTTGGTAATATTTGCAAAATCTCTACATAAATTTTTATCACCACTCATGTGTGATGAAGAGCCTGAATCTATTATCCAAATATTACTGTCGTCATATTTGTTACAAAGAGCGATATCATTAGCATACATTGTGTGATTCAGTTCTATATGACTTACGTTTACACCATTTGGCTGATTTTGAGTTCTGTTAGGTTAAGAATACCGTTTAAATTTAAAGCAGTCTTTCTTCACGTGTCCTAATTTTTTACAAAACTGACATTTAATTGACTGTTTATTTACTGCAGCATCAATCTGAGTATTTGATAATGCCAAACCATAATTGGATTTAATACTCAACTTTTCAGCTTCTCTCCGGAGTGTGTCAGCTACGGTAATCCATTTAGGGATGTCTGACTGTGCTTCAAGTGCAGTAACAAGCACTTCAAACTGCTCTGGTAGTGATGATAGTAGACAAATAACTTTATCCTCTTCACTGATCACTTGATTTAACAAGGCAAGCTCTTGAAAAACTTCAGTTAGTTCTTTCAAATGGGAGTTGAGTAGTTCGGGAGATTTCAATTTTAAGTTGTAAAGTTTCTTCTTCAGACGAAATTTGTTCGCCCACGTGTTTTTCTGAAACGTTTCTTGAAGGGTGGTCCAGACAGCGTGTGGATCCGTGGGTTGTCCAACTAAGTACAATTGATCCGGTGAAATAGATAGTACTATATCTGCCAGAGCTTTATTCTTATTAGTTGCATAGGCATCCCTATCCTCAGTTGAAGAGGAATCTGTTGGAACTGGTTTAGATCCATCAGCTATATCCATCAGTTTCTCTCTTAAGAGGTACATTTTCATTTGTACCCTCCATGTAGGGTAATTATTTCCGTCTAGGGGAACAATCCCCTGTAACTTATTTGAAGACATGTTTTCAAGTATTTATTATCATTCAATACTTAACAAACATAAACAAACAAAGCAGTTAAATTGATTTACTGTTTAACTGAATTGATATTTACTCAGGAATAATTATTCTAATTCATAAGAATAACTTCCCAGAATATAATTAGTAATATTCAAATTGGAACAGCAACACAAGTCTTAGTTCGCAAGAACCTTTTGTTGAAAGACTGCTTACCAAAGGATAAGGTCACAGATTTAAAGGTAATTTGTGACCTCTCTTGACACCTCTTCCGCTAAGAATAATGAATAATTATACGAGAAAAAACAAGTACATATCGCAATAGCAGTCAATATTATTGACCTCAATAGCGCATTAGCAAGATATGCTTACACAAACGTTCGTGCGTATATGTGTCATTTAGTTTAACACTTTTTTCACTGTACTTATTTTCACTTGATTACTGTAATAAACTTCTAAGTATATTTAAACATAATTTGATTTATAAACTCTTATCGTTCACTGGGCCCATAACCTGTTAGAATTAGGTTAAATTATAGTGGGTTAACAACGTTAAGACATAGAGTTTATTTAAAGAGTAATATGTTATACAGTTAGAAGTCTATTAGAGAGATGAGTGAAACACATCTCTCACTGAGTAATGTAAAAAGACCGACTAACTTAAGAATTTACATGCGATGGTATTTAAGACGCACCGGAACTGTAATGGACTTTAAACCTTCAATCCGTTTCTCATAAAAGTAATACATTGTTATTTAAACAATAGGTAATTAATATAGCTCAGCTAATCTAACAGGAAGTTAACATTAAACATATAAAGAGTGTGTAATACATTTAAACTAAAATTCCAACAGGATGTCCCTCTCTAGCTGTCCCACGTCTGTCCCACGCGGGATGTCCCTCTCTACGTCCCACGTGGGATGTCCCTCTCTGTCCCACGTGGGATGTCCCTCTCTGTCCCACGCGGGATATCCCTCTCTGTCCCACGTCTGTCCCACGCGGGATATCCCTCTCTGTCCCTCGTCTGTTTTACGCGGGAAAAAGTTATACCAAAAAGGTATATCTATCTCAAGCTTTATTTACGTATCATAACTAGGTAGGTATTCATAAACAGATGTAGGTATCTACTATCTAGGTAGGCATTGATGAATAATACTGGGTAGTAGGTACGGATTGATGAACACTACCTAGTAGGTATACTAGGTAGGTAGGTATTGGTACTGGTAGGTATCTAGGTAGGTATTATCAAACAGTTATAGGTAACTAGATAAGCATTGAAAAACACTAGTAGATAACTAGGTAGGCATTGACAAACAGTTGTAGGTAACTAGGTAGGTATTGATGAATACTAGTAGGTAACTAGGACCTAGATTGGTATTTATATACATTTGTAGGCCACTAGGTAGGCAATGTTAAACACAAGAAGGTAACTAATTAGGAATTGATAAGCAGATGTAGGCAACTAGGTAGGCATTGATAAACACCAGTAGGTAACTAGGTAGGTATTAACAAACAGTAATGTAAGTTACTATGTAGGTACTGATAAATACTACGTAATAGGTAAGTAGTGATAACCTCCAGTAGGTACAGATTGGTGGTTATCACTTGTAGGTTACTAGGTAGTTATAAATAAACTCTAGTAAGTAACTAGAAAGGTATAAGGTAGTGATACCACCAGAAGGTAACTATAGGTAATATTAATTAACAGTTATAGGTAATTAGGTAGTTAATAACATTAATTAACATTATCAATACAAATATTAATAAATAACTTTATACACATTATTATCATTTACATTAAAAAATAAAAGATACCAAAATGTAGAATATTAAATTATATTTATTTAAAATAATTTTTAGAAGCACGCAAGTTATCAAGTTGCATAAAGATCATTTCAATACTACTTCTACCATGTCCAGGATGGCTGAATGGTAGCGACGCAGGCTTCAATAATACATCACACTAGAGTCCTGAGTTCGATTCCCGAGATGACCACTACAATTCTTTCTCCATTACTTCCCATTTAATTTGTATATAACAATATTTAATATTAAAATGAATGATGTACATATACACTATATGCAATATGGTAAGAAATTGCAATAATAAGTAGTATGATCTTTTTTATTTCTTATACATATTTATATACCCCAATTAACCGAATTAGTTTGAGCCAAAAGAGAGATATGTCCCACGTCTTGCAGAGGGGGACATCCACACTCTGTCCCACGTCTTGCAGAGGGGGACATCCGCACTCTGTCCCACGTCTTGCAAAGGGGGACATCCGCACTCTGTCCCACGTCTTGCAGAGGGGGACATCTGCACTCTGTCCCACGTCTTGCAGAGGGGGACATCCGCACTCTGTCACACGTCTTGCAGAGGGGGACATCCACACTCTGTCCCACGTCCTGCAGAGGGGGATATTCCCACTCTGTCCCACGTCTTGAATACTCACTCTGTCCCACGTGGGTCCCACGTCTTATTTCCCTCTTCCCTCTATAGCGAGGGACATCCGCACTCTGTCCCACGTGGGTCCCACGTCTTGAATCCCTCTATAGCGAGGGACATCCACACTCTGTCCCACGTGGGTCCCACGTCTTGAAACGGAGTGGGGTAAGACGTGGGACAGGTGGATGTCCCCCTCTGTTAGAGGGGGACAAGACGTGGGATCAGACGTCTCGCAGAGGGGGACCCCTGTGCAAATGAAGAGGGTTAGACGTCTGCAAGATGTCTGATGTCCCCCGCCTCACGTCTTGCCCCACGTCTTAAATCCCTCT